>JAJOZX010000365.1:1040000-1332500 GCA_023014485.1 Bathynomus jamesi | reverse complement strand
CGGTATTTCTCCCGTGTTTAATGATCGTCTCCATATCCAGTATAGGGGCTCAGCGATTGCATTCTTGCAGTTTTTGATCAGTGTGGCATTCCATTTATCCGGTCCTGCCGCTGAGTGTGTTTTTAGTTTCCCTATGACTTGTGCAATATCCTCCGTCGTAAAGTCGAAATCCGTTATACTTTCCCCTTGTGGTTCTTCTTCAAAGAACGCGTTTCTATCGCATATCAGTTTGTCAGTTTTTGGGATACTGAAAGATGATTCATACTGAGCTTTTAATATTTCAGCTACTTCTGTTAGATCATCAGATAAATCACTATTCTCATTTTTTAAAGGCCCGATAGTCGCATAGTTTTTCGACTTTCTTTTTGCGAAATTATAGAAGTACTTTGAGTTTATATACAGTATATATATATATATATATATATATATATATATATATATATATATATATATATATATATATATTATATAATATATATATATACTGTATATATATATATACACACTGTATATATAAATATATATATATCTATATATATATATATGCACAGTATATATAATATATATATATATATATATGCTAAACACAGACCGTGCATGGAACAAGGAACTCTTCTGTGAAAATTAAATCCACTATAGTCCGAATAAGCAATGGTAAATGACAAATACCACAGTTCTTCTTTCTCATGATGCTAGCCCGACGTGGGCAACGGGTCTCTCGCAAAGAGATCCCATAAATATAGCTTCCCTCACCAGCTATCTGCAAAGCAGACAGGATCCAGCTTTGGGACATGGACCTAGGGTTTAAAGCAAGCCTAGTCCCTACATTCAGGACCTCTATATAAGTAAAAGACTCGTTGCATTCACGTCGGATTGAATAAACAAAGAAAAAGGGGTAACTATTGTATTTTTAGCCAAAAAAACAAAACTTAAACCTCAACCGGGACATTGAGCGTCCACTTTTCAAGGCACGTAACACGTCCGTTTAATATACACAAACTCAGAATGGTCCCCTGAGAAATTTATATGCTAAACACAGACAATTCTGAGTTTGTGTATATATATATATATACACACACACAGTATATATATATATATATATATATATATATATATATATACAGTATATATATATATACAGTATATATATATATATATATTATGTATATATATATATATATATATACTGTAAAAAGTGAACAATGGACAATTCCTATACCATCGTTATATGGATTCATTGTCTTCATGCAGTACTTATGTTCGTATAGTTTTTATGTTCGAATGTCCATTTTTACATAAGAAACCAAAATCGCCTAAGCGAGTTTTGGATAGAATTTCGATTTGTACGTCATTATTCATTACTGTATTTTTCTAATTCATCTTTTCTAATAATGACTTATACACTAGGACGTCATAAAATAATTTTATTCTCTTTACGTTTCCCATACTTTGTACACTGAATCACGTTCTTAGTATTTGGACATCTTCCGTATTCAATGTATGGTAAATTCTTTAGTAATAATGTTGTGGTGTTATGTAGTATAAGTATTATTATTCAACCATATTCATCCATATGTCACATTTTCCCGTCATTAATTTCCCTTGATCATTATTCTATATAAATTTTATTAAATATTCATTTTTACTCGTGTCAATCTGTGAAATGCAAAACTTTTGCCTTCGTTCGAAAACACAAAAATACGTTCTCGTATTATTTTTTTCATTTTTATTTTTAACTATATCACCTCCCACATTGAACTCAAAAATGCTGAGTTAAGTTATCAAATTCCGCTCACTACGACAGAATCGAACGCTTCTAAGATAAATACCTCCGTTCGCTCTGATTTCAAATTTATAACATATTATAACATATTATGTTGTATATAAATCCAAACCATATGTGCCCCATGTACTTTGTATTATATTTCTAACGTCTTAATTGTCTATTAATATGAAACACTGTAAAGACAAAACAAAGTTATAGTAACTGTTTAATTGTAATTAACTGTAATATTTTAATTTAATATAACGTAACGTACTTTAATAGAACTGTAATGGACAATCATAAGCGAATGTGAAGTAATCCATAATTGTAATCGTAATTGTAATGAACCAAAATTAATACGTACTCAGTCGTGTACTTAATTTGTACTTATGTGTACTATTACGAAATGATATCGCCTTCATAAATGTAGACTCGGCGAAAAATACAAATTAGTTTTTATTTTTATTTTTTAAAATTTTTATTTACAATCTTTCAAACATCTGATCATGTGTTTAAAAGGGGGAAACTTAACCTTCGACTGTCTTCCCCCAAACATTTAGGTTTATATTATACATGTATTTGTAAAATTACGGCACTTCATCAAGTCACTTCAATTAAGTCACTTCATATTAGCACTTCATTACGACTCCCTTGTTAGCAGCCTTGCTGCGAGGAGGGGGCAGGGGCCCCTTGCCTTCTTAATATTTTTAGATTCCGGCCTGAGCCATGTTCGAAAGAGGTCGAACCTCTACCCCTGTAAATTCAGAGCACTACCTGTACATTTTGAGAAGTAAACTAAATGTAAGAAAAACTTTTTATTTTCCCCTTCGAGCCGTGCTCTCTTCAGAAGAACTTAGTCAGTAAAGTCGATAATTTTAGTATCAGAGAAAGTATCAGAGAAAGTATCAGAGTATTATAGAAAGAGAAGAATTAAAAATTGGCGACCCTTTGCCCAAATTAAGAGACAACCCAAGCACCATAGAAGATATTGGCATAACAGTCTGGCGAGTCTGTAGCCAAGAGTTTAACAAGAGGCGACCGAAAAGAATTAGAATGTTATAGAAGAAATATCCGTTGCTTGCCTCCTAACCAGAACCCCCGTCGATTCCGAACCGACTCAGGGCCATAGACGGAGGGGTTAACATATATATATATATATATATATATATAATTACTGTATATATACATATATATATACTATATATATATATATATATATATATATATAATATATATATATTATATATATATACTGTATATATATATACTATATATACATATATATATATATATATATATATATATATATATATACATAGAGTAAATATATATATATATATACATACAGTATATATATATATATATATGTATATACCTACAGTATATATATATATATATATATATTATATATACAGGGTGAGTCAAAAGTAGCGCCCGATTTCTGTTTTTTCGGCTGTCAGATTCTTTCTGGGAAGTCATGTTGTTAATAATTGTCTTGCAGATTATTAATTTTCTTAGTTTATTTATTTTTGTTTTTGTTTTGCAAGTTATTGCTGAGAGTTTGGAAAGTTACTGAATTTGCACCAAATTGAACCATGAATTACCTTTCAATGAATCAACGCATTTCGGCCGTGAAACATTACTACAAATGTAATGAACCAACGATGGCGGCACGCCGTTTGGCACAGGAATTCGATATTAACCCACCCCAGGGAAGAAACATACGATTGATTGTCGAGAAATTTGAAGCAACAGGGTCGGTAGCCACTGCAAAGAAGTTCGGTCGTCCGAAAACGGCAACGAATGTAGCTAAGGCTGAAGAAGCCATCAGGAGACTGGAACAAAGTCCGCAAAAGTCAACTCGCCGTTTATCTGCAGAGTTAGAAGTGAGCCAATCAAGTGTTATCTGTATCCTTCACCAGAAAAAATGGAAACCTTACATTCCACGCTTACTGCATGCCCTTCATGATGGAGATGACGACCGCCGTCTTCAATTTTGCGAAGAGTTCTTAGCTAAACTTGACGAAGAGGACACAATGCTAGACAACATCTGGTGGTCAGATGAGGCATGTTTTAAGCTTAAGCAACGGCACAATTAACAGACACAATTGTGTCTACTGGGCTGCGGAGAATCCAAGAGTGACAGTTGAGAAGGAGGTAAATTTACCTGGCGTGACAGTTTGGGCAGCCATATCTCCATTAGGGATAATTGGACCCTTTTTCTTTGAGGGATCTGTCACTGCAGAAATTTACCTGGATATGCTGCAAACCTTCTTTTGGCCCAGGGTACAACAGATCAGGACTGTTATTTCCAGGAAGATGGAGCCCCACCTCATTATGACGTCATGTTCGTCAGTGGCTTGATGAAAACTTTCCCGGAAAGTGGATCGGCCGCCGCGGTCCGATCGAGTGGCCGGCACGCTCCCCAGACCTTACACCTCCAGATTTCTTTCTTTGGGGGCTCATGAAAGACCTTGTTTATCGTGAAAAGCCTCGTACCATTCAGGAATTGAAGGCTCAAATCACGGCAAAGTTTGAGGAAATTGATATCGAACTCTGCAGGCGTGTGTGCCACTCTGTGCCTGCTCGGCTGCAATTGTGCATCGATCACGAGGGAGGGCACTTTGAAAATTGCAAGTAAAACAGCTTGGTACAGTTCCGTAATAATTTTCCCCCGAATAAATGGTTAGATAAACATGTCATTCATTTATTTCTACCTTCTTGTACACTGTAATACAAATGGCAAACAAACAATCAACTGACAGAAATCGGGCGCTACTTTTGACTCACCCTGTATATATATATATACATAATGTATATATATATATATATATATAATATATATATATATATATATATATGTTAAAACACAGACCGTGCATGGAACAAGGAACTCTTCTGGGAAAATTAAATCCACTATAGTCCGAATAAGTAATGGTAAATGACAAATACCATAGTTTTTCTTTTTCATGATGCTAGCCCGACGTGGGCAACGGGTCTCTCGCAAAGAGGTCCCATAAATATAGCTTCCCTCACCAGCTATCTGCAAAGCAGACAGGATCCAGCTTTGGGACATGGATCTAGGGTTTAAGCAAGCCTAGTCCCACTACATTCAGAACCTCTATATAAGTAAAAGACTCGTTGTATTCACGTCGGATTGAATAAATCAAAGAAAAAGGGGTAACTATTGTATTTTTAGCCAAAAAAAACCAAAACTTAAACCTCAACCGGGACATTGAGCGTCCACTTTTCAAGGCACGTAACACGTCCGTTTAATATACACAAACTCAGAATGGTCCCCTGAGAAACTTATATGTTAAACACAGACCGTGCATGGAACAAGGAACTCTTCTGGGAAAATTAAATCCACTATAGTCCGAATAAGAAATGGTAAATGACAAATACCATAGTTTTTCTTTTTCATGATGCTAGCCCGACGTGGGCAACGGGTCTCTCGCAAAGAGGTCCCATAAATATAGCTTCCCTCACCAGCTATATGCAAAGCAGACAGGATCCAGCTTTGGGACATGGATCTAGGGTTTAAAGCGAGCCTAGTCCCACTAGGCAAATTGTTGTGCATTTATTTTTTTTAGATTGTGTAGTTAGGAAAACCCCTTAAGTGATCATTCCATAAATTAAGATCGGTCAAGCAGACCTAATTAGAACACATTAATAGAACCTTCACATAAGAAACGAACCCGCTCAGAATCCGAGCTCAACGGTCGACCCCCATTGCCACCAAAACGAGGCCGACCCCTTCGCCCACAAACACAAGTATCCACACAACTACCCCTAGCTCCGTATAACCTATGGCGTAGAAATGAATAAAATTGTCCCCCTTATAATTTTCCAAATTATTTACTCTTGTAGCCCTAGCATTAAAATTTCTACCGGAGTTGTTATAGAAAAACTTGCAGAAGGTAAATTTTTGAAAGGGCACGCAGACCTTTATATAAATTTGCAACCCCCTGCTAAAATTAAAATCAACCTCCTTCAGATACAAACCCAATTAAAAACGTTTGAAAGTAAAGTCCAGAATTCTTTCCAAGGAAAAGATCAGATTAGTCGCGTTCTGTTAGAAAATACCCTCGAAAATATTCAAACTACAGCACGCGCCCTATCAGAAATATTAGCCTTACCATGGATACAAACTGAAACTAAAAACTCAGAAAACTTTAACCAAAGAAATAAACGGGTACTGATAGATATAGGAGGGAAATTGTTCAAAGGTTTATTCGGATTAGCAACCGAAGAAGATATTAAAAGAATCGAATTCAAATTGAATCTCTTCGCGCGAAATCGACAGTATAATGGACACATGTTAGAACAAACTATTAGGTCATTACACGAAAACAATCGCTTCCTCCACTCCCTTTCGGACAGATTCACATACCTTGAATCCATGTTAGCTCAATACAAAGAACACAAAAGATATCTAGAATTAATAGAGATAATGAACCTATAAGTAACCCTAATCGATAAATACTTACAACGAATAACTACGATTCATTCCAAGGTTTTGCGTGCAACCCAGCTAGCCCATGGAAAAAATCACTCTTTCCACCCTAATACCATGGGAAATACTTCAGTCCTTGATTCACACCGCCCAGTCACAATTAAAATTATCACCCATATTCCCACTCAACCACACTAATTACCCTCAATTTCTAGAATACACCTGGACTGTACATGGACCACGCCCCTACACATACCTCATAATTATACCATTTTTCGATGTCCTCACTTATGACGTATATAAATTTCACCCTTTCCCAACACCCTACCAAAACAACTCTAATGTCTATCGATTGTATTTACCCACCGTACCACCTTACCTTTTCCTCACCAAAGATCTATCAGCTTATTCTATGATGTCAGATAGCGACGTCCGGCATTGCCGATTCCCGCAACCAAATAAACAACTCGTCTGCCCTCCACTCAAACAAGTTATTCTTCCAACTACTAGGTCTTGCTTTATCGATTTAATTCGTGACCGGCATGGCCCCGTATGTTCATTTAAAAAATTTCATTCCCCTAAAACCATCCAACTACGAATTGGACCAGACATCTGGGTTTCCTTCGCGAACAGGACTGCCGCCCGCCACTCTCGAGTGTCCATCGAATTATTCCCTCATCACAATCCCTATGGTTATTCGGCTACCAATTGGTTGCTCCTTGCGTTCAAAAACCCTCCAAATATACAACCCGTACAAGGTTACCCTTAATAACTCATACCCATTCCCGTCGCAAATTAAATTTAAACCCGTCATAGAGATCTTAAATCTCTCCATAAAACCTGTAACCATCCTACCCGAACTACATGCCCCTGAATGGAATGATCAATTGAGCCGGTTTAAAATTTCGGATGATAACCAAAATAACCTCTTACAAATACTACAACCGGTAACCATTTTCTCAACATCTGCCGTTAGTATCATTATTGTATGTGCTATTATCCTCGGTATATTTGTGGTGAAAAGATCATTCTGGGAACAAAGAAAACCAAGTGACACGGAACATGAAACTATTTATGCACGACCAAGAGTGCGTACCCAGACCACGTGAACTAGACTTAACCACCCGACTTATGTTGTATATATAAATCTGTATTATAAAACCCATAGTTATCATATAGTTAGCATTAGTTAGGATGTTACATTATTATATTAATATCATTCTAGAGAGGAGAGCCCTGTAAAAATGAACCATAACTAATTCCCAGATTCCTATATTATCTCATTCTTCATGTAATTCTTGTATTCATTTATATAGTTCTTGTATCCATTTTAAGAAAAAGTATCCATTTAAAAATTCATGTGTTGTATGGTTCATGTATTTATAATAATCCTGTATATTCTTATATATTTAACTTTATATAATGCCTATACTCATATGTATGTACGTGTGTGTATTCATTTTTACATAAGGACCAAAATCGCCCAACGCGAGTTTGGATAAAATTTTTGATTTGCTTTCTACTTTACTAAATAATTGGTGACCTGTTGTTTTTTAAAATCTCATAATCATTTTTTTAGATTTCGCTTAATAAGGAATCCTGCTTAAGCTTTGCAATGTTTATATTTTGTATACATTCTCTTTCGTTATAAAAGATGAGATCATGTCTTGCCTAAGCATTAAAATTGTACATCTTAAACCTTAAAATTTTACTCATATGCATATTTTAGTGTAAAGATGCATAGTCCGATTTCCACTTTTAGTTAACTTGGCAGATCATGATAACATCTGATCTGAAAAGTCGCGGTTTAAGATAAAAATATGGTTTCGTTTTCAAATATTTTGTTTACTCGTTCAAGCCTTACCACAGCTGAAAATTTACTTTATTTTCGAATATTGTGCAAAAATAATACAGCCTTTTTAGCATTTAATAATAATGATGTTAGCAGTTTTTGAGTATATAAACCCAGGAAAAATCTTCCGTTGTCATTCAGAAGCTAATTCAGAGGCTGAGCACTACCTGTACATTTTAGCAGTAAATTACAGTAAAAGATAGTTTTTATCTTATCCTTCGAGCCTTGCTCTCTTCAGAAGAACTTAGTCACTAACCTTTACGGATACGCTATAAGAAGAGTCCGGAACCTTCAGCATTTTTAGTAAGTCTATCAGAGTCCTCCGAGCCACTATAGAAGAACTCGGAGAGTAATATAGAAGAAAACTACTGCAAGTCACACATCCGTTGCTGCCACCTAACTAGAACCCCCGTCGACTTCGAAACATCCCGGGCCATAGACGGAGGGGTTAATATATATATATATATATATATATACACTGTGTATATATATATATATATACACTGTATGTATATATATATATATATATATATATATATATATATATATATATATATATATATACGGTATATATTATATATATATATATATATATATATATATATGCTGTATGTATATATATATATATATACACACACACACTGTATATATATATATATATATTATATATATAAAACATAACACATAATAATGTTCTATAAATTAGAAGCAAGCGAGAGGAGATTTTCACCTCAAAAGCGCTCGCTTTCGCATGGTCAGCGGAATTCGAACATTTGCATAAGCATTGATGAGTATTGCGAGAAATTAATTAATTTAAAGAAAAGAAATAAAAAGAATACATGTGAACGTATGTACATGTACGTAACTATGTACGTAATCATGATCATCAGGGGACATGTACGAATGCACAAAGTATTGTACACCTATTTGTAGTCGCACAATAGGTTGACAATAGGTAGACAATAGGTAGGTCGATGAATGAATAATTAATACAATTAATAAAAGTTAACGGTCAAGATAAGATATGGATGTATGAATGAACAACATATACATAATGACGTATAGAGTGTAAAGTTTTTATTATTATGTTAAAGAATTTACCATACATTGAATACAAAAGATATCCACATACATACTAAACACGTGATTCAGTACTCAAGGTATGGAAAACGTGAAGAGAATTAAGTTACTTTATGACGTCATAGTTATTCAAATTATGCCATACGTCAATTCATAATTAATACGCCATAGTTATTTAATTCGTACGTACAGTACAAGTCATTATTGGGAGAATTTAGAAGAGATGAATTAGAGCAATATAAGCACACCGGACAAAAAATTAGTCACCCCTAATAGCACCGATAGTAGGAAGTTCAAGGTCACACAGAGGGCGCTGATGTAGCATTGGTAAGTGACAAGTAGCGGTGACGTAGCACACAGGATCAGATCTGTTTCGTGAGGTGGTGAAGAACAAAGTGTGTGTTGGATATAGTCTGCAAAATGGGTCGTGAGGCAGACGTTACTCAGTGGCAAAAAGGAGCCATCGTGTTTGGCAGAGCCCACGGACACAAAATGTCTGAAGTAGCCCAATTTGTTGGTGTGTCAACGCGTACTGTCCAGCGAGTTTACAAAGAGTGGTGTAGTTCGCAATCAACTGAAAATCGACGGCGTAACTGTGGCCGGAAAAACAATTCTCGACAATAGTGACCGCCGCCATGTTTCTCGTCTAGTAACTGCAAATCGTTTTCAAACCAGAGAACAATTGCTCCAAGAAACCAATGAGGTTCTCCAGCGACCAATTTCCGAACGGACATTGCGACGAGAACTGCATGCGATGGACATCTGGAGCAGGGTACCACGGAAGAGGCCGCTATTAACAGCAAGTCACAAATTGGCACGTTATAAATGGGCTCAGAGGCACAAAAACTGGACTGCGGCAGATTGGAAACGTGTAATTTGGTCCGATGAGTCCCGTTTTTGTTTGTTCTCCAATGATGGGAGGCGACGAGTACATCGCAGGTCCAATGAAGCCTTTAATCCTGAATGCGTCGAAGGTGTTGTTCAGGCTGGAAACAGAAAGTGAAGCGCAGGAATAGACACCCACGGACTCTGGCGGAACTTCGGGACCGGCTGATGAACGAGTGGCAGCAAATCGATGTTCAGTACATGCACAACCTCGTAGAGTCTCTGCCTCGCCGGATATCAAGGCCAGAGGCGCCGTCACACGTTATTAGGTACATTCTGAGAGGGGTGACTAATTTTTTGTCCGGTGTGCTTATGATAGTAATGAAAAGTTTATAGCCATTATTAAAGAATTGGGTACATTGGAGGAAGAATTAAATAAATGAATGAAGAAGTACAAAGAAGTGTTCACATCATGTCACATGCAATGTGTAGGGATGAGGGTTAGATACAAGACAACAATAATTAATTATCATAAAATCTATAATGAATGGAAAATGGAGATATGGGTAATGTTGTGATAGAAATGTTAAACGATCTAAACCGTCGAGTGTCTTGTTTGTACTTTAAGGGAAGGAAATTAAGGGACATTCGCTTCCCACAACGAACCTCCAATGACACAAACATGGATACGACTTAACCATAGAAATGGTAGATAGCATGGTTGTGACACTGCAAAAATAGAAAGTAACAAATATAAATTTTATCCAAACTCGCGTTAGGCGATTTTGGTTCTTATGTAAAACTGAATATTTGATTATATAGGAATTATTCATTGTTAATTTTTACAGGGCTCTTCCCTCTAGAATGATATTAATACAATATAATTAATAGAATACAATAATATAACATCCAAACTAATTCAAACTAGATGATGACTAATGGTTTTTATAATTACAAATTTATATACACAACATAAGTCGGAGTGGTTAAGTTACAATGCACAGTAATCAGAAAATCAAATCCTTAACACGACACTTGCTTAGAGAGTTATTATAAAATATAAAAAATTCAAGATTAATACTTTAATTTATGCAAACAGAATACAAGGATTAATACGTTAATTTAGACAACCAATGATATAGTTAAATTTTTAACAAAAATTTATTTTCCTGTCGAAAAAAAATACATAGTGAGTAAAGGGGAAATTTAAATTTTAAGGTTCAGGAATTTCCAAAGTTACCATGATCGTACAGTTAATAAATTAATTTTATTGACTAGTGTAGGTAAAAGTCGAATTACGTAATGGATGATATATAGACCTGTCGTCAAGTGTGTATTTATGTGTATTAGGTTGGTTAAAATAACTTAATAAATGCATGAGCAAGATTATATATATATTAAGCAACAATTATTAAGATTAAATAAATTCAGGATATGAATAGTGAATTTCCTTTCCAATAAGTATGCCAATGATTTCACGAGTATTTCAGAGTGTGGGTGATTGTAATTGGTTGAAAGGGTAAGCAGTATCCGTAGATTTTTGTAGTATTTATGTACGTAATGTTTGTGGAGAAATGTACACATTTGAACAAGTTTACATGCGTGTGTATGTGTAGGGATTCGGAAGGTTTTCGAATTAACAAAATTTAAAAATAATGTATAATAATTTAAAATGGGTTTAGGGTTATAAAATCTTTTAAGTTTAAGTCAATTATTATTATTATTATTATTATAAAATCCTTTAAGTTCAAGGTCGATTATTATTAAATTCTAGTACAGGTAGCATTAATGAGGATGTATTCGATCAATAACATTCATAGCCATATAGTAACAGTATATCACCAATAATATTAACCAGAAGTATCAGTACGATAATTGAATTAAGAAAATTAAAAATACAAATTAAAAATAGGAATCAATTATAAAGTATAATGAACTGAACATGGGGTTATAGGTTCCATATAATACTCTTAAAAAAAAAAATAAAAAAACAACCTAAATTGAGGTTATGTTCGGTCATACGGGTAAATTTCACGAACATACAGAGCAAGGTAAATTTAACGTACTACATTCGGGGGAATTGAGAGTCACCAATCGGGGAGATATGATTTCTGAAATTAACAATGGATCTTTTCGTGAGCATTTTGCTCTTTAGAAAAAGATTGCTTGTCACACTGGTCAGAACAAAAATTAAAGGAGTTCAAACAAAACGGAGGGACGGCATGTTCCTCCCGATAGTAATTTAAAAAGAAGTCATTGGGACATGATCGATTAGTTACTACACTATTACTATCATCATATACACCACAATAATTATCAAAATCGTTACAAACATTTGTAAAAACTGTTTTGGTTACAAATAATAAAATATATAATTTTACCTATATATTTATATACGCAACTACTGCATGCAAAAAAGACACAGAAGGTTGAATTAAAGAGAAACCTGTCAATTCAGGTTGAATTAAATTCTCTTTTACAACAAAAAAAAAGGTTAAATTAAATTGACTGTACTGAACTACAATTGACTTGGAACTGACTACAACTGACTTGGGACTGACTACAACTGTCTTGGGACTGACTACAACTGTCTTGGGACTGACTACACGCTTATATACAGGGTGTACATAAAGTCAGGATCTATTTTTGTGAAGCACTTGGAAATTATATGGAATTCAATCCTAAAATGATAAAGTGGTAACATTTATTAAATAATTAAGAGTAGGATTCGACGTGACGCCCATCAGTATCCCTGCACAGCTCAAATCGTTCCGCAGCATTTCTAAACACATTCTGGAGCATTTGCGGGGTTATGTTATCTGCAGCAGTTCGTATACGTGTACGCAAGTTTTCAAGACTCGTAATCTTCGTCTGATAGACGTGCGATTTGATAAAGCCCCATGCAAAGAATCTAAAGGGTTAAATCTGGTGATCTCGCTGGCCAAGGTCTGTTGCTTCCGCGTCCGATCCAGCGATTTGGAAAACGTCCATTTAGATAATCCTGAACAATTTTGACATAGTGACAAGGAGCACCATCATGTTGATAGACGACGGGGATAGGATTGTTAGTACCGTCGTCTATCAACATGATGGTGCTCCTTGTCACTATGCCAAAATTGTTCAGGATTATCTAAATGGACGTTTTCCAAATCGCTGGATCGGACGCGGAAGCAACAGACCTTGGCCAGCGAGATCACCAGAGTTAACCCCTTTAGATTTCTTTGCATGGGGCTTTATCAAATCGCACGTCTATCAGACGAAGATTACGAGTCTTGAAAACTTGCGTACACGTATACGAACTGCTGCAGATAACATAACCCCGCAAATGCTCCAGAATGTGTTTAGAAATGCTGCGGAACGATTTGAGCTACGCAGGGATACTGATGGGCGTCACGTCGAATCCTACTCTTAATTATTTAATAAATGTTACCACTTTATCATTTTATGATTGAATTCCATATAATTTCCAAGTGCTTCACAAAAATAGATCCTGACTTTATGTACACCCTGTATAAGCATCAAAAATAATAATAGTACAGGAGAAATCTATATACACGTTTAATATATGTACGAGCATCTGCACACTTATAAATAAATTTAAAAAATAATAGGGCAGAAGAATTCCAATGCATGGATAATATATATATATATACACATCAAAATATACGCGCTTTATGTTCTATTGCGCTTAATTAAAATACTAAACTCGCATGTGATGGAGTCTACAGTTATATCCTCGTTGCTTTGTACTATGCAATAAATACGATTTAATATTATTTCACCACTCAAAGTACACGGGTGTCTATATTCAATGTAAAGGGCTTTCAGATCGTTTAACACTATTTTTGTACCCACTTTACAATTGGTTGGCAAGTTATCACTCTCTTTGAACACGGTTAGAATACATTCAAAAGCACGCACAAAGACGGCATAGTGTGCCACAACATCGTTATTAAGTTCAAGTTTATAAACACTCTTTTCCAAACGAGGATTTATTCTTTCCAATCCGACCCTTTCAACCGTGAACTCTTCTTCACAACGCATATCGACAATTGAAATAATCTTCAAAATCGTGCCGACAGTTGACCATTATATAAAGAAATAGCTCTTCACGGTGAAGAGTGTAGGTGAACTCAGCCCTGTACCGCTCAAGTCCTTTGTACCAAAGTTCAAGATATTTCGAAGAGTCTATACCTTTTAAATACGCGTCCGGTTCCAATCCATTCTCGCCTTGTTCAGTCCTACACTCGGTAAAGCCATCGAGCAAAGCGGTGTACGCGTATTCAAGAACCGTGTCAAAATAAAGCCTATCGGCAACACGCGCATCTAATATAGGCTTTAGCTTGCGGAAAACGACGACTTCAAACATTCTGTCGAGAATGAAACGGTTTCACGTGGGAATAAGGGCGTTATTGTCAGCTGCATTCTTCCACAACAATCGTATATCAATGTATGGCTGGTCTCGTTTTATATACAACGTACAAATAACAGCGTATGAGGGTGCATCACTAATCTGCTCTCTTTTCGCGCCCAGACCTGCAGCTATCTTATAACGGTCCTCACCACACTTCTCAACTGTCACGAAGATTCTGTTCATCTTCTCAACACTTAAATAAATTACGTTCCGCTTACCGGAGTTTGATTGCCTACAACTCATTTCAAGTACATAATTAACAGCGCCGGTTTTACGCCTGAACAAACGCACCGACTTCGTCACGGACACGTCGTATACAGCATTGATGATACTGCTCAACGAAAGCTTCATCGTATATTGGTTTTCTATTGTGAAGAGTGCATGTCCAGTCGGGTCAAGCTCTGAAGTGACCATGAGCAGGCGGTGCGCGGTTTGGCTCAGCGGGAGGTGTGTAGGGGGGGGATGAGTCCCTATAGTCAGTTGGGTTGGCTGATCACCCTCATTTTCTAAGCTCACTAGCTTCTTCAGCGAATTAAAGTTAACGATCCGCCAGTTCGCCTGGTTAAGCGTGATGCCTTAGCTTTCACGATATATCTCACATCCTCCCGCACCCTCACCCATACCCCATAAGTTTTTGGACCTGTTGAGACAAAAGAATCAGCGTAGGCACTATCTCCATACTCATCCTTGACCTCATCAATCAACTCTCCGAGGAATTCCCCAATAGATGGCATGTAATTACCTTCCCTCTCCGGGAATACCACACTATCTGTTTCTGCGTACAGAACCCTCCGCCCAAGAGAATGCAGTAGACTCCAAAGTTTGATGCGAGCTTACGCTGTGGTGAAGCTGGCTACATGTATCTTTGCAACAAGTGATGTATCTGTAGCCAATTCAGTCCTGTTGTACTTTATTATGTACGTATTACCCACATTCACGATCTCCATGACCTCTTTATCGGGAGCGTTGGCATAATCCCACACCTTGTTTTAACTTTGGGCTAGATGGACGTTCCCCTAGCCTGTATTCTGAGCAAATTTTCCCAAAAGACTATTTAGGCACAACTTTGCACTAAAGCGCTTTCCTGGGTACTTTACAATTTGGGACCGGTCAAGTTGTATCCCTTCAAAATCACGGTACCGCTGAATATACACCTATTTTTCATTTTCGGTCTCAACTCCTCACGGATACCCTGATGTGTCTACCTTATCTTTCAAAAAAGTGTTTATCCATGGCGTGTAAAGGTTGGTGAGCTTCTGAAAACTCCACACCTCATATATCTTCAATATTCTGTAACCGTGGCGAAACGCTCAGACCTTGTATATACGCCTCCGATCTTCCGCTGCTTGGATGTGTGATTACAGGCCCCATTGTTCTCCTCTGCGCACTTCACGCACGGGGGGACACATGAGTTTGTGGTCTATAACGACGGGGAAAGAACGGCATCCATAAGTCGCGAGGGGGTAACACATCTACGAAAGAAAGGCCGAAATAGCTCTCGTTCAAATTAGCAGAGAACTCCTCGATGGTAGGCAGAACGGGTCCCACCAGCTTTTCAGGTGCTCCTACAGGGTATGGATTGTTCTTCATCACGTAGGGGTATAAAGAACAGAAGTCGTAGTAATGGAGTTTCACCACATCCGCAGGCGGAAAGTATAGTGTGAAGGGGTTTGTACGTCGACCGAACAAGCGATCACCGCATTTGAGAGGATACAACACCATTGAACGCTTGATGGTGTTTATTTCTTCGCGGTACTGCCCATCTGTCTCCATCCGTGCATCATATTCGTGCTCCCATAAGACCTTGTGAGTGAACTGGAAGCTTATAAACTGATCGCAGGTCTAGGTCCATGCAAGACTATCGGCATGAGATCTATCATGGATATCTCCTACGATTCCACACTCAGGACGGGGGCATCCATGCCACCAGCAACCGTTAAAGGAGTACGCAGTCTTCTCACCAGTGGCACGGTCTTCGCTTAGACCATCCACCCAAAAAACACGACCATTGACCTTAATGGGCACTTTCCCCGTGTTGCGAGCATGTTTTATGTATACACCGGTCTGTTGCTGTAGGTGTATGAGCCAGTAAATAGCCTTATGCCCATAACTGCGATGGTTGTTTCTGTGAATGACGGCCAGTGTGTCTTTAGGCATGAAATTGTTCTTGAACACCGTAAAGCACAATGAGGCGATCGTGGTTGCGACTTGCAACGGATCGCATTTGAAACGGTCTACGTACAATGTACATCCTTCTAAAGGCCTGGAGCCATACTCTAAGCACGCGCACATTATTCACGTAATAACGCTCACATTCATCAGCTATATTGTAAAGAATATCTTCATTAAAACTGTTGTAGTAGCGTTCAAAATCTTCACGCTCACTATCACTCATGTTGGCATAGTTAAAGTAATGTTTAAGGGGAGGTAGGCCTACGTAATTTAAAGTGTCTCGCTAGTGAGGAAAGTATAAGGGAAATACCCTTTTGAAATTTCGGCGGCTACTCCCATCACCTTGGGTAGCTTGGTTAATTTACAAGGTGTGAATAATAAAGTGTCTTTAAACTGAACATTACCTCTTATTTGCATCTGTATAAGTTTGTTTCCCCTTTTCAAGGGGTCGCCTGTAAATATCTCCCATGATTCGTGTTCAAGCAGTTCCTTATAAAGGAACTGTGTCAAATTTTCCACCGTTATGGGCAAGAATATACACAGTTCTTTTTTTAACTTGTCCACTAACTTGACAATATAGGACACAAAGAGTTTCACAGGGTTGTCGTACGGGATCGTTTTAAAAACATTTGTTCGTTTACCACATTTGTGACACTCATCACACTCGACTTCCATGCACTCGTCGCAGATAGTCTGGTTTACAAGTACAGTAGATGTGGAATAACCTTTTTGGTTTCAGCATCAGTGTATGTTTCTATGTCGTAGTATACAGTTATACAAGGTTTATTTTTAGGCTTAGCACCTTTCATATAACATACATGCTTCATACCATCTGCCTTATTTTTCTCGTGGCATGTAGACCAGTGAATTTCATCACATTTATGCGTGAATTTCCCCCAATTGTCCATCATATGAAACATACTACATTCACAGATTCTCATTTTCCTGCAAGTGCCAATTGATTTATGGAGCTCAAAGCATTTATTATTAAAAAATATGCGTCTACACACATTACAGTCCCTCTTCTCAGCTTCAACTACACGACTTTCACATTTGGAGCTTTTACATTGCTCACATACCATGTGGCAATCCTTACAATGTTTCACTATATCCAGTGATGGGCAGTATCTAGATACATGTATCGCCGATACGTATCGATCGATACTTTTGTATCGGTATCGGTATCGCTTTAGCTACTTGACAAAGGTATCGATTTATCGGTATCGCTAAGGTCAATTTTCTTAAATGTATCGAAAAAAATCGATACTTCGATACATCGATACATTAATAAGAATTTTTAAATATTTAAATAGATGTTATAATATGACACTACTGAGTTATATTTATGAATATACATAAATAATAATGTTATTAAATATTTATTTAATGACAGTACTACTCTACTGGTCACGTCACACAGTACGGCGCAACGTTTAAACACGTTTGAACTTGTGTTATTGAGATTAATTAACCACAATATAGAAACATTGTTAGCTGTAGAGAAGAAGCTAGAGCGTTTGAATTCGGAGGCATTGCGTCATTGTCAGCCACTTCTCAATGCAGTCACAGTAGGGTTCACTAAGCGGTTTGAAAAGTTTCTGTGCCTTGATGCGTCGCATGAGTGTAAAGCAGCAATACTGGCATCGTCTTCAAATCCTCTGTTCAAGTTAAAGTGGATGACAATAAAAGGCAAATTTAATACTAACATTGTCAAAAAGAGGGTTAAAGAAATGTTGGTTAATGCTAAGAGCCTCAGCGAGCAGACCCCTGAGCAACAACTAAGTGATGCTGCATCTGACGGAAGTGCAGATGATTTCTTCTGTTATGAGTCTGCTTCCACTAATGTCTGCAACCCAAGATTCCACTGAGATGGAAGTTTTACAGTATCTAGGTGACGGAAGTCATTCTCTCCAATCTCTGAGGCAGTACCCAGGAATTCTACGGGTCTTCCTGAAGTATAACACCACTACCATCCTCTGCTCCTGTAGAACGGTTGTTTAGTTTGGCTGGTCACATTCACGCTCCAAAAAGGAATAGACTGTCTGACCAGATGTTTAGCCAGCTGGTATTTTTGAAGGGTAATAGTAATTACTTTTAATTGTTAGTGTAATATTTTCAGTCATTCATGTATCCTACAAAATTAAAACATACTTTCATTAAATAAAGCAATTGTTTTTATTTACATCTATAAAACCCATTAAAATGTCGTTGATTTTACTTACAGTGCGTACAAATTACTAGTATAAACAATAATATCTAATACCTACATATTAAATGAATAATTATAAAAATGTACCGGCGATACATGTATCGGCGATGCATGTATCGGTATCGCTTAAGACATCTAGAAAGTATCGGCGTATCGGTATCGCCTAAGACGTTCTTCATGTATCGATGTATCGGTATCGCTTTAGCGATTTTCATGTATCGATGCCCATCACTGACTATATCATCTTCAAACTCGAGACATCTCTTACGCAAATCATGATGCCTTCCATATTTTTTACTTTTATCATAACTCGCGTAAAGGTCCTTTATATTACGGATGGGGAGATACGTCGTCCCTGATAGCCCTAAAATACGTAAGGATCTTGTACGGTCTCTCACACTGCTTTTAAAAAGATACACAGTCCTACGACGATCATCCATTCCAAATATAACTATACGAACATTCACTTCCTGCTCTACCCTTCTCAGCTTTTCAGGGCCCATATTACAGTCAAACTCGATCTTTCAATCTGCTGCCAGTTTACAGTTTATGGGCACGCTGCACAACCGTAGGCAACCAAATTTTTTAGGCCTGTACAATGTACATTTAGTACAGTAAACATATGATCTAAGACTTCTGCTATAAAGCCGCAACCACGATCGGTGTTTATATGCTGTCTGTAAATAGCCTGAGAATTGACGTTAAGAGTATAAGGTGTGGCCGTATGTCCCGCATCACGGAACACGTGGTCAACATCTATCGTGAAGTTGTCTATGATGAAGACGGTACTACTTTGAGAGGCTTGCATTATACGACCCAAAATGTAGTCTATGTCCACAGCAGTCAAGCGCCGGTAGGGTATTATTACCCCAAAATCATCTATTTCCCCGTCATATGACCCGAATCCGAAGGACAGCCGCGTCCTGACTTCACGTCCCTCGCTGTTCTGAAGGACAAACTCCACAAAACGTTCAACTACGCACCGCAGTCCGTGTTCAACACCATTGCTATACATGGTTCGCGGGTCTACCCTGACTCCGTACCGGTTTCTAGTCAGGGCCGGGGTGGGGTTGGCGGTGCGCACCAGCTCGAATGTTATGCTACTCTCTACCAAACGAGATTCTGCTCTTCTGGAGGGTACGACAGGAATTGAACAGAAATAAGGGGACACAGTTTTATTTGTAGAAGGAACTAATGTGGGGGGGTGGGGTGTCGTAAGACGTAGAGGGCTGGGACTCTATTACTGGGGTTCTAACAACCGGAGCACTCCTGGCACACTTTATACCTGACGTGGCAAGCGAAACATCAACTTCATCATGACTCAGCTTTCTCCTCGAATTTTCGCGTGGGGGTTCTACAGTTGGCTTCGCTGGGGGTTCGCTAGCGCGGGTGAAGTCTGTAGCCTTAACTACACTCTCATCGGTATCGTCTGTAATATCGATGGTGGGGACATGATGCTGGCACAGCACCTCAACTCATCATCATTCACGGTTCTGAGGAAGAAGAGGAAAAACAAGACTGTACAATATAAGGAGCATCACTTAAAATTTTATTATATTCTGTAAATGTTCCACTTAGGAGTGTGACGTGTTAGAGATGGATTCTGTAGAAAAATTCAGTTTCACGAGCTCATCCACATGTATTATATCTGGCCCTACAGGATGTGGTAAAACTGTGTTTATGCTTAAAATCACTAAATAAAAGGGGGAGATGTTCTCAAAATTTGTGCATAAAGTCATATGGTGTATTCGACATACCAATCAGTATTCAACGAGTACGAAGATGATATTTTGTTCCACAAAGGTGTATACTGTATATGACGTTAATTCGTTAAAGGGAAATGAGCATACGGTCATTGTAATTGACGATCTCATGTTAGAAATGGATAAAACGTTTGCCGAGACATTTAGAGTGTTCTCCCACCATCTTAATATAAGCGTATACTTCATCAATCAGAATCTTTTTTTCAAAAATAGATACATGCGCGATGTGTCGCTAAATACACAATATATAGTTTTATTCACACAACGTAAAGATGTGTCACAAATTGGGGTATTAGCCAATCAAATGTTCCAGAATCAGCGTAAGGAGTTTTTAGCAGTTTATAAAAAAGCTACAATCCAACGTTACGGATATTTGGTTTGTGACATTCACCCGCGAAACACGTTTTGGGTGCTTCTAAGAACGAATATATTCCCAAACGAGCCTGAAACGGTGTATATCCCAGAATGACAGAGAGGTTAAAGAAATACCGTGAATTAATAAAAATCTATCATTCAGCTGCCACGGCCACTGCAGCAGATGTTTGTTAAAAATATTGACTCCGACTTTTTAAAATGCATCTGTGAAATTTGTCTTAACGTTATAAAATGTAATGTAGCAATGAAACCCCCTCAGAAGGCTCGCCTACGCCGTTACAAGAACATAATACGCACACTGGCTCGTCATTCCTCCCCATCTTATTTTCAGTTTTGTGGCCTTTACTGACGACTGACTAGTTTAATATAATGAAGAAAGTAGTCGTGATTCCACACGAGGTGTGTGCTTCACTGCAAAGCTAAAAGAGTCCAGATACGGTTCTAGAACCCAGTAAACAGGCTTAAAAGAATGGAAAGCGAATTGTTAGACCTATTAAACAGTGAAAAGTTACCTGACGAGAAAAGTTTCTTATACCAAGAAGCTCTGCAGAAATTTCTTCATGAGTACGAAATTTATAAGAATCCGACAGAGGTCCCCGTAGTTATTAGTCACAGCACAGACGACGTTGAGCATGGAGACATAAGACCTGTGGTCGAGGCTGGAGACGATCAGTCAAAGAACAACGGGGTGACCCCACAACCCATCGAGCATGTATTAAAAAGCAGTCTCCCACATACATTGAGGAATAAAGATTTGTCTTTATAATCTATTGAGTGAGGATCCCGTTATACAGTGGACTAAAAAGCAGTCTCCCACATACATTGAGGAATAAAGATTTAAGTCTTTATAATCTATTGAGTGAGGATCCCGTTATACAGTGGACCGATACAGGTGAGATTGTTGTAGAAGGAACAAAGGTACAGGGTTCGAACGTCGTTGACATCGTCCATGACTTGGTTAGAAAGTGGAATAGGCGCTCACCAGCAGGATGGAAGCATATTAAAACAAATCTACAGCAAATAAATGTCCCCAAAACATTGATAGGTAATCTGAACAGGTTCAAAAACTTGGGACAATCCTCGCATGTACCACAGCTGAACACGCCTTCGCCCCCAATGGTAGCATCTCTGAGGAGGAGAAAGAAGAGACCAAAGAACAACGGGCAACGGCCAACGGACATACGCAAATGGCTGACATATTAAGAAAACGTTATTATGACGTTTCTAGCCCAACCTCCTCCGGCTGCGTTAATAGAGTGTACAGAGGCGTTTATAATGAGGGAGTAGGGAAAAATGATGTTGAGAAGTTTTTGCGGAGCTCGATGCTTATACACTTCATAAGCCGGTGAGAAAAAGGTTTAAAACAGCCAAGACAACAGCAGCCTCGATTGATTCTATCTAGCAGGCGGATTTAACAGACATGCAGAGATAGTCAGTGTATAATGGTGGCTACAGCTACATCTTAGTTATAATAGATGTATTCTCCAGATATTTGTGGTTAATTCCCCTGAAAAATAAATCGCCTGAAACAGTTGCTAAAGCCACCAAAACGCTGATGTTGAAAGAAAACAGAATTCCTAGTTATTTTTGCACAGATATGGGGAAAGAATTTATCGGCCGAGCTTTTCAGAACATGCGGACAGAATTTAATATCAGTTATTACACTAGCAATTCTATACATAAGGCATCTTTAGCTGAAAGATTTCAACGTACCATAAAGGAACGCATGCATCGTTATTTCACACATAAAAACACATACAGGTATACTGACATTCTGGATTCGCTGGCCTCATTCTACAACTGTTCACACCACCGTGAGATTGGGATAACACCTAACGAGATTTTAGAAAGAGGTACGCATACAGAACGTGATGTGAGAAAAGATATTTATAGAGTGCACCACACTGGGCGTTTCAAAATTAGTGATTATGTAAGGCTGTCGCGTTCGGGTAATAAATTCGCGAAGGGATTTGAGCAAGGTTGGACAAGTGAGATTTTTAAAGTTAGGGCTATGAGGCCAAAAGACGAAATAATGCTGTATCACGTTGAAGATTTGTATGGGGAAGAAATTGCAGGTGGCTTTTACGGCGAGGAACTGCAGGAAGTGGCATTTAATTTGGGCAAAAATGTGTTTAAAATTGAAAAAGTTTTAGGCAGCAAAGAGAAAAATGTACCTGGTAAAATGGCAAGGGTACCCAGAAAGCTTCAACACCTATATAAAAGCTGATGCAATAATGAAGCTTAAATAGAATGCAACATGGCGCCTAACAACTTCTACGTCACACTCCCGTCCTCTTCTTCTCTCTCTGTAGATCATGGCAACACCCTGGCCAACTTTGTAACAGAACTCCACGGTCCCATCGAATTGGGCCGTGAATCATATGAGGTAGGAAAATTTGAAATTCAATTGGCCACCAAGTTTTTAAGTATTGATAATAAAGAATCCGTTTTTACGGTTCTTAGAGTGTGAAAAGGCCGGTGTAACTCGGGACGAAACCATGCGTGCCGCCCAGAATGGGGAGGTACAGTACTACATTACAGTAGTAACACTAGGCCAGGGTTATTATGCCGCAGCCGAGGATGTTGTGAGAGATTTAAATGGTAGTTTGAAAAGCTCAAATCTTACGGATGATTTAGTATACGAAATCGTAAACAAAGATACCCCTGCACAGACTGTGACTCTAAAATCAGAAGCAAACAGAAATATTAAAGACAAAGTACTGTTCAAAATTACAACCGAGGGCCGATATGGAGCAGCCCTCCAAAGAGATACCTTTCACGAAACAGAACATGACTTGTGCAGCTTAATGTATCAGCTGAAATTGGAGAAATTGAATGATCTACCCTCGCCCGGACATGTGTTATATTTACAGCAATATCGTGGAACATCAGTTTGTTGGGGATATCCAGGCGCGCCTGCTGGCATCGCTCACATTCCCAATCATGAGGAAGGAGCTTAACTATTACATACGACAAGCCTCATTATGTCAATGTCGGAACTAACCTACTAACCAATATCTCAATATATTTAAGAACGAGTGAGGGGAAAAGTTTTCCATTCGGTGACGGAAGCTTAACATTGAATGTGCACTTTCGTCGCACTGTGATATAATGACCCGAAGGCCTTTCACAGTCTATCGAGGGGTGGGATACCAGCGCGGGAGTGGGGTTGGATCCATTTTTTCAACCATACTGCGTACGGCTGTCCCCTTGCTGAATAGTGGTGCCAGATATCTCGGCAGGGAAGCTTTACATCAGGTCTTAACACAGTAGAATACATAATGGCGTGGATTAAGCCTAAAGAAGCTCTGAAAAAAAGCACTTAAAGCGTACACGGGGCGAATCATCAAAGATGCAGGGAAAAATGCGTAGTGGTGGGAAGAAGAAGACTGTACGGAAGAAGAAAAAGGGATTACCAGCACGTGGCGTTAAATGTAAAAGGCCATCAAGAAAGAAGAATTGTTTTAAGCGCATGAAACCTATGGTTGACCACTTTTTCAACTGATATAAGCTAAGGACGTTGCTCTCATGAATCATAGAATGTTTACTACTTGTCGAGAGAGGTGTCACAATTTTTGGCTCGCCATTGCGCATTTCATCCATCTGTGTAGTTCACAATGTTATAAATTGGAGCTGGCCCTCTTTGACACGCACCCAACGCAGGTTTCTATTGAGCACAGTAACTTTATTACAGTTAATCCGTTAAACATCATTAGCTCACCGAGTGCTCCTATAGAGTTCGTGATCCGTAGCTCAGGCCCTTAATTTTTTTACCCAAGCTGTGTGCATATGTACGCTAAACTACGAATAGCATATTCAGATGGAACGGATTGCGAAGACAAATACGTTGTATTCCCAGAAACAAACTTTCTACACAACATATTCAGTCAGTGTGACGTGTATTTAAATCAGATCAACATCTCGACAGGAACTGGCTACTATCACCTACGAGCCTATCTGGAAAATGTCCTCAACTTTTCAAAAGAAGCAAAGAATACCTTTTTAACTGCCGAAGGCTATTATCACGCTGAAGATGAAAGTAGTATAAAGGACAAATTTAAAAATTCTAAAAAGAAGATATATGAATGCTTCGGGCGCCTACACACAGATTTCACATTCCAGGAGAAGCTGCTTGTGAATGGGGTCGATATGAAAATAAAGCTCCTTCGTACGACCCTTGAGATTTGTCTAAATTTGGGTGCTGACCAAGAAGAGAGCTCAAAGCATGTGGTGATTCATGTTATGGAAACATATCTCCGCGTGCGCCGAGTGAAATTAAGCTCGGCTAAACAAATAGAAATTGAAAATTTTTTACTACAGACCACAGTAAAATACTAAATTAACAGAGTACAGCTCAAACTATATATATACGGTGCCCTCAAGGCTAACATCGAAGCAGATAGAAAATGTTGCTATTGGAGCCCTACCTAAAAGGTTACTAAGTGGAATGCAGGAGCACGTTTCTGTGAATGGAAAATATAAAAAGAACGCATTTAATTTCGAAAATTTCGGATTTAAAAATATAACCCTATACGTCAATGGAGTCGCTTTAGGGAGGGACATTAGAAACGGATTATTCAACAGAAGCCGTGTTCCCGCTTTGCTCGAAAGCTTATAGTAATCTTGCACATATTGCCGGTACTTGCAACGAATTAGGAATCGGCGTAACACAGGAGGAATTCATCAAGCAAGTTAACCTTCACCCGTTTGACTTCTCACCAGACTTATCTGTGAATATAAATACGCACATAAGCCCACAGCAGAGTGGAAACATTTCAGTCAGATTGGAACTCGCCAAGCCGCTAGACGCCCCTATTAGTGTACCTGGAATCGCAAGCCCTAATAAAGAGTGATAAGTTTAGAGGTGTAGTCACAGACTTTTAAAAATGGATACGAATACACTCCAGAGAGTAATGAATAGTGACCGATTCACACGCTCCAGATTTATCGGTGTGTTTGCGAAGAATGAAACGCTGAAGCTTCCAGCTACGAGACACTGCGGCGCACTTATTCTAAGTACGGATGTTAGTGATGGAGAACGGATTCATTGGCTAGCCGTTTATTTTAAAAGTAGGGACCGTATGTACTGTTTTAATTCACTGGGCGACCATCCTTGGAATGCTGCTATTAATGTAAAATTTCTCGAGCAATTGCAAATTTCCCAAATTATCTGGAACCTTTACCATTTCCAGGGCTACTATAGCAATACCTGCGACATGTACTGCCTATCCTTTCTCATGCATATGGCACGCCGAAATGAGTGTACAAATTTTTAAAAATTATTTGATTTGTGACCGAGCGGAATGATGCTCTAGTATGCATCCACATAAAAATACGGTTCCCGTTTGTATGCACTCGTTGTATTGTGTGAAGTTTTACGCGTATATATATATTTGTAGATTCATGAATTGTAGCAATATTGTGTAAAATTATAAAATGTGCCAATAATATTAGTTTGTGTGGCGTTTAAGGACGCGGTTTATGTTCTGTAGCTTACTTAAAAATGTAATGGATGCTAATTCTGTAAATAAATTAAGTTGTGTATATAT
The DNA here is from genome assembly GCA_023014485.1 of Bathynomus jamesi. Taxonomy (NCBI): domain Eukaryota; kingdom Metazoa; phylum Arthropoda; class Malacostraca; order Isopoda; family Cirolanidae; genus Bathynomus; species Bathynomus jamesi. Next base: position 1,306,040 of record JAJOZX010000365.1, on the reverse strand, counting down.
ATATATATATTACATATATATATATATAACATATACATATATACATACTGTATATATACAGGGTGGTGCAAAAGTCTGGACCCATAGCTAATTTACTATATAAAAAATATCTTTCGATTTTTATAATCAGTGGTTTACGTTAACAAACCAAGAACAATACAAGCGCTAAAGGATAACATCACAACAGAAATTGAAGCCATAAGAACGAATATTACTATGCTTACAAATGTGCAAAGATCTTGTGTGAACCGAGTAGAAAAGTGTTTGGAAGAAGATGGACATCAATTCGAACACTTATTGTAAATTCTGAACTAGAACGTTAAATTTAACATAATTTAGTCACTGGTGTATGGTTAATTAAATTTCATTTCATAATAAACTTCCTGCAGGCCACACTTTTTTTCCATATAAACCGCCTATGGGTCCAGACTTTTGCACCACCCTGTATATATATATATATACACACACTCTATATATACACATATATATATATACACTGTATATATATATATACACTGTGTGTATATATATATATATATATATATATATATAAAATGAGATTATTGTCACCCCTATATGTGTGAGAAACAGTGAAAGCTAAATAATGTTAAAATGTGTTGTGTACAATAAATGCTACTACAGTATGTATTAATTTATAAAACATTCCTCATAGCTTTATCATTTAATAAAATGTTGAAAATACAAGATTTATTCTTACCCGACACACAAGAAAAAGAAAAACTCACATCACTTCTCCGACGACCAGGCATTCGTAGTATTGAGTGTCCAGTTAAATTTCTACCCCCGTGCCCAAATCCTCGTCCACGATTTGAGTTTCTTTAAAACTATTACGAAAATATTCTATAACACGTTCCAGTTTCTCCTGCGTCCATTAAGTAAAAAAGATGCGGTTGTAGACATAATTCTTTAAATTATTTTATGGTCAGTTCATATATTTTTTTCTGAAGAAAGTTTCCGGGGCTCTGAATTATGAATATTTATTTTTCCGCTTCAGATATAATCAATATTCTATCTTATCATATATACCCAGGATACCCATTTATCTGCTAACCACTTTCTTTATTGTGCGGAAGGATGATCAGCTGGGTTTACTGCGCCCCGCCTGCCTTCACCGGATAGTAATGTCTAATTAAGAATTTTAATAATGTTTGTTTAATAAAGAAGATGATAATATAATGTTTGATGAATGAAGATAATAATATTTAATATGTAAAAATTAAGATAAATGATGGTTTGTTTATTCAAATTATTAAATACGAATGGGCAACACAAGGAGTCGGCCGCGGAGGCTGGGTAGAGAGAAATAGCCAGTCCCTGGGCAGCCTTTGTGTCTTTTGGGTGTAGGATGTAATTGTGTGAATTTAGAATGGATTTCTTATTTCTCCCCGACTAAAAGTATTAAAATTAACTCCCACTCGCATTACCCGTTTAACTAAGTCATTTCGCCGTAAATAAAGTAGTAAAAAGTGTAATAAAGAGTATGATTAATCCCCCGTGTCCCTTTTCATTCTCTAACGGCTTCCCGCTCGGCCCACGGCTACCACGCGTTTATAAAGTATAGCGAAAACGTGTGTACAGAGAATGATTAATGATAGAAGTAAAAGGGAATAAAAAGTAAAGTAAGTAATTATAATAACGAATAAAATATAATGAAAAACGTTAATCACTTCACCGGGTCTCGACACCGGCCCGATGGATTCGTAGTCAACAACACCTTTATTATTTTAAATGACAATAGACATCTCGAACATTTTAGCGTTAGGAGTCAATAATAGCTTTAATTTCTAAAATTGCTCACATATATGTTTAGAATTACATTTAAATATAACTTATAAGCATGAAATAATGTTTATAATTACAGATATTTTATGATGAAACATATTTTCAGACAAAAACATTTTTTGCAATATATAATATGTTTTAACAAAGCATGTCGACGAGTGTGTTATAAGTTTTATGTTTAATATCTAAACGATTTTTACACCGTATTGATAATATGGTCACGTTGGCAAACCTCAAAAGCTGATTATAATTAAAAAAAGTAACTACCTTCATAAAAAAGCTTTTTCCCACATAACATAGGCTTTATACCTATAATGTACAATACTCGTATAACTTGCACAATACTTAACCAGTAGAATTCAGTAGATTTTGGTAATTGAATTTGTTCGAATTTTTCTGTGACCCATTTTATAGGCTTGAGTTAGTATTTAATGAGCAGCTGTGGGCATATAATGGGAATATATATATATATATATGTGTGTGTATATATACACAGGGTCATTCAAAAAAGACGCAACAGTTTAAATTGCTTATATTTCGTAATATGGTTAACATACAGGAGTGATTTTTGTATTAGTTTACAGCGTACAATTGGGACTTTTTATTTAATGAAAAACATGTTCAGAACAGCAGGGTTTCTTTCTAAGAATTGCAGAAATGAACCACAAAAATCATTTCTAACAGCTTTCGCTCGCTCAGTGAGCGTCTGATGCATTTGAAGTTTATACGGAAACATGCCCAGATCTTTCTTTAATATCCTGTTGGTCGATGAACGGGATATTTCCAATTGTTGAGAGAGACGGTTAACAGATTTCTGAGGACTTCGCGTTACTGCCTCTTTTGCACGTTTAACGTTATTCACTGATCTTGCCGTTCTCTTCCTACCCACAACGCCTTTCTTATTGTCGGTTGCAATAGCCGTATTTTCAAACTTTTGAACTAGCCTGTATATTGTCGATCTGTTCGGACCTTTCCTGCAGTTGAATTTCTTGCAAAAATTACGTTGAACTTGAACTGCACTGCCGGTAGCATAAAACGTTTTCACTATAAACACACGTTGTTGTAAAGTGTACATCTTCCTAAACACTGACTAATGATGCGCTACTACACCTTAGGCTACAAGAGTCGTTCGACTAGCACCTTACGCTACTAGGCCTAAGCGGTAACAAAACTCCCAGGTGTACGCTGTAAACTAATACAAAAATCATTCCTGTACGTTAACAATATTACGAAATATAAGCAATTTAAACTGTTGCTTCTTTTTAGAATGACCCTGTATATATACAAAATCGCTGTATCTCTTCATTAAAATAATTATAAAAATATCGTCTACTTATAATTCAAATACAACTTGGTTATAAAATTTTCGCAACCAATTGTAATAGCATTTTAAAGCTCACAAGTTTTATAATTAATAACTAAAATAATATATAATTATATATGAAAATAATAAAAAATAAACCACTTCGTATTGTTCTCCTGTACGCGAATCAAATAAGTGAGATTGTTCAAAATGCTTTGATAAATAACCACATCCAGTAAGAATAATTTATAAAAATTAATAGCAGACGCATATATTAAATGTATTAAATGTTATTAAATATGCACAATATATATGTATATAATGGTATAATTAAATGTTGCATGGATACTAGTTTAGTTTCTATTAAAAAAGAGAAAATATGAATACAAATCTTGACTTTAAAAAATTAATGAATATTCAATCGCTTTCTCGAAGCTAATTTTACGTAATTTACACCCATCTTCATATTTATATTCGAATTTAATAAACATAATCTTGTAGCAGTTAAATAATTAACTTACATACTTCTTACTTCAGCTCCCAGGTAGGCTAGTTAGCCTGTCAATGGAGCCAGCCTCCTTCGCCACTCCGCCCTGTCCAGCAGCACTCCCGTTTCCCCGAGCTCTTGCATGCTGGGCAAGTCGTTTCTTCGCAACCTCTCCTCCACTTCGTCCCTCCATCTCCTCGGTCTCCCCCACGGTCTTCTGCCATTTCCTGGTCTCCACTCTCAGCACCTCCTCGCAGTTCTCCCCTCCTCCATTCTCTCCAAGTGGCCCAACCATCTCAATTTGGCAACGTCGATTTTTCTCGAAATCGGCGTTACTCCCACATTGGCTCTTATTTCTTCATTTCTTATCCTATCTCTTCGCGTCTTTCTCGGAATAGTCCTCAGCGGTCTCATTTCTGCCGCCTGAATTCTACTTCGATTCGCCATGTGCATTTTTCAGTGTTCCGACTCATAAATCAGTATTGTTGTTAAAGCTGTTTCGAAGATTATTTTCTTAGTCCCAAGGGACGCGTGTTCATCTCTCAGTAGCGGGTATAACATTCCGACATTTTTACTAAACTTTGCAATTCTTTCAGTTATTTCTTGCATATTACCACTTTCTTTAGTAAACATACTCCCTAGATATTTAAATTTTTCAACATTTCTTATTTCCTTATCTCCTATTTGAACTCCGAATTCTCCTTCTGTTCGACATACACTTAATATTTCTGTCTTTTCTAAATTTATTTCCATTTCCCCCTCCTTCAAACATTCATTCCAACCAATTAAAACTTGTTCTATATCTTCTCTCTCTGTCGTCCAGAATGCTATGTCATCCGCATATGCCATTATTCCATTATTATTCATTTCATGACGTCGCTTGAAACTTGCAATTACTGTGTCCATGTAGGCTATAAACAGGAGTGGTGATATAACACTGCCCTGCTTCACCCCTGTTCTAACTTCAAACCACTCATCATTTTTGTGTCCAGTCCTTACTTTGCATTCGCTAACTTGATACAAACTTTTCAAAGCCCTACAAAGTGTCCCACTTACCCCATAAATCTCCCACAAACATCTCCACATTCTTCCTCTGGGCATTGTATTGAATGCTTTTTTAAGATCTATGAATATTACATAGATGTTAGTATAAAAATCCCATGCCTTTTCTATAACAGAACTGGGGCCAAAAATAAGATCTACCTTACTTCTATCTTTTCGATAACCATGCTGTTCCTCTCCCAACCTTGCTTCAATTATTTGCCTTGCTCTTTTTTCTATTATTCTTTCATAAAGTTTTGTTATATGATTAATAAGCGATATTCCCCTATAATTCTCACATCTACCTGAGTCACCCTTTCTTTTATATATTGGAACGATAATTGTTTTTCCCCAATCACAGGGGACTTGACCTTCTCTCCAATATTTATTCAACAGGTTTCGAATTTTTTCTTTCATGGATTCGCCTCCCTCCTTTATAAGTTCAATCGGAAACTCGTCCACTCCCGTTGAGTTTCCATTCTTCATTTTATTAACAGCCTCTTCCATTTCTTCTCTAGTAATAATTACCTGTTCTGTTAATTCCTGGTACATTCCATCCGCTTCCTCCACTTCTTCTGGATCTCCATTCAATAGATCTTTAAAATAATCTGACCATCATCTATTAATTGCTCCAGGTTCCACTATCACATTTCCCGCTTCATTTTTAATACTGGATACTTTTTCTTTTCCTCCCTATAAGATTTTGCAAGGCTGTAAATCAGTTTTTTGTTGCCTTTCTCATCTTCTCTCAACTTTTCTCCCAATTCCCTCATTGCCATTTGTTTTACCCTTTTCTTCTCCCTCTCAGCTCCATTTCTTGCTTGTACATATTCCCGTCTTGATTCCTGTGTGCGTCGCCTCAACCACTTCCTATGTTTTATAGTTTTCTATTTTACTGCGCCTCTCACTATGTCTGTCCACCATAGTGTGTCTTCTTCTTCCTCCCCCCACCCACTCAGTTCCCAAAATCTCCTCTGCAACTCTCTTAGCACAATCTCTCACGGTTTCCCATTCACTGTTTTCCTCCGTCTCAGCTATGTTTCTTTCAAGTTCCTCTCTCAATCTGACTCTAATGTTCTCATCCTGCAGTTTTTTTGTTTTAATTACCTTCCTCTTCTCCTCTTTTGTTGCTACTATTTTCTGCATAATTAACACTGATTATAAACTTTATTTTGTGTTTAGAAATATTTTAGTATGCTGTAACCGGCTGACCAATCCTAGTTTTTACTTACAAATTTTGAGAATTCAAAAAGTATCTCTTTTGTTCAATATACATATTTTAGGTGATTTTATTGGAAATATAATATCATAATAGGAGAGAGAGAGACACACAACAGCGAGGGTACCCGAGTAAATAATGGTTAGGTTGACTGAATACCCGGTTAGTTTAATTGATTTCACGGTTAGTTCAACTGTACGCGTTTAACGAAGGGTTAGGTAATTTACAGCCATCCGTGATTTGATTCTCATTTGACCGGTCACTATATATATATATATATATATATATATATATATATATAGAGAGAGAGAGAGAGAGAGAGAGAGAGAGAGAGAGAGAGAGAGAGAGATTAAAAAGCTTTGGTGGAAAGACGAGTATATAATTTTCTACTTACATTTCGTGCGTGTTTCTGGCCATTGTTTCAATATGGTCAACTTCACAAATGTTGGCCACATCCTACGATGAAAACAAATCTCCCCGATCATACGCAGAGAAGATGAGTCTAGACATTTCAGCCCTGTAGGACGTCAGGTTAAATTCACTCTATCTTTATATATGTACTGTATATGCATATATATACAGGGCTATTCAAATTGATTCACCTGATTTCAAATGAGAATATTTTTTAATGTTACAAATACAGAGTGATTTGTGATACATCAACCAAAAGAAAAACTCCAAATTTTGTCTCTCACCTCATAAATGCTCTATGTGACTTCCCATAGTTACACGAGCAACGTCGACACGATAGTCGAATTCCTCCCATACTCGCTCCAGCATGTCCGTTGTCACTGACTCTACAGCAGTAACAATGCGAGTTCGGAGCTCATCCAAAGATGTGGGCAACGGTGGCATGTACACAGTATCCTTAACGTACCCCCAAAGGAAGAAGTCGCACGGTGTAAGATCCGGCGACCTAGGGGGCCAGCTGTGGAGCACCAAGTCATGGGGCCAACAAAACGCCTTCTTCTGTGCGGACGCCATTTTCACACTGACTGTTTGTTGCTAGGCTAGGCCACGGCGTGACTTTGGAGCCCTCTTGCGGTGATTTTTAAAACTCAGAGATCTCCTCTTTCATGTGGTGTATGCCCAGTTGATGCACGGTTGATAGGTACGGAAGTATTCTCAGTTGAAATCGGATGAATCACTTTGAATAGCCCTGTATATATATATATATATATATATATATATATATATATATTATTATATTATATATACACACCCTCATTTCACTTTGCGAATGTGACTTACATAACATCGCCAACTTCGTATACGTCTGGTGATGAAAATTCACTGTCTCTATTTATTGCGACTAGCAATGCGTGGTTATTCACTGACAAATATCGGCTAATAGGCACTCGAGCTGAAATTGGCCTCATTTTTATATGTGGAAGGGCTGACCCATTTCGAGTGAAGAAGAGCTGTACACCAATCACAAGCTCACGGACTTCCTGATTGGAAAGTGATATCTTTGTGGGCGTGTCTTTATCAATATCGGCTTAAGCACTCCGCAGATTTTTTTAAAATTAATGAGTGGACGTTGAAAATAATTATTTTAATTAAAAAGCAAATAACTAAGAAGGAATGGCCTGATACATTTAAGGTTGGGAGGGTTTGACCTAAGACACCTCAGTATTCCAAGACCGTCATTTCAGGCACAGGTATTGCATGGTGAAATAAAAAAATGTATACATTTTCCTCAATTAAATATTTTTACATCATCATTTCTGCACATCTTCAACAGTAAGATTTAGTATGATTCTGAAATCGGTTTTTAAATTATATTAAAAATAATGAAGCAATGTCGAGGCAGGAATGCAATTAGACGTTTTCACCTTGGTAGAACATCATATCATATCTGTATATATATATATATATATATACATATACAGGGTGTCCGAGAATTATCTGTACAATTTTTGGCTTTTATTAAAAGTCAACCATGAAGTGTAGAAATTCCAGTGTTGTCCCATTTTACAGAGAATCTCATTAAGTTTTTTCTGATACCAAGTTTTGACAAGTTTTTTAGAAATTCCAGTGTGTCCAAACATTATCTGTACAATTTCATCTTTTAATAAAATTCTTGATAACACACGTAAAATTCTTAAACAGATTGTTTAGAATCTGTATTTTCAAAAGTTTCTTTTATTAAAGTAACGTTGTTACAAACTTCGATATGTGCACCATTAGTGATACGCAAACATCCAATCGATACTCCAAATGTTGCCATGTACGCTGCAGCATATCCACATCAATTCGCTCATAGCAGCTGTGATTCTTGCTTTTTAAACCATCAATGTCTGTCACCCGCGTACATTTCTAAAAACTTGTCAAACGTGGTATCAGAAAAAACTTATGAATTCTCTGTAAAATGGGACACACTGGAATTTCTACACTTCATGGTTGACTTTTAATAACAGCCAAAAATTGTACAGATAATTCTCGGACACCCTGTATATATATATATATGATGAATAAAACCACGAAGGAAAGGAACACAAAACGGTGCTCAAGCGCTTTCGTCTAATGACATCCTCAGAACACTGAAATACATAAAAGGTTACGGCCTACATATAGGTTACAGAAAAAAATAAAAAATATAAATAAATAACATACATACACACAAACACATATACATATATATATACATACATATCTACACACATACACATATATACATATATATATGCAATAAACGGAGAAGTAAAAATAAAACTTAAAAATTAAGGATTAGAGGATTAACAAAGAGGCATATCGATTTTTAGGCCAAGATCAAATGAGTTTAAAAAATAATACAAATTTATACTGGAGATACGCCCGGGTTTAACCTTTGCCTTTTTAGAGTCAAGTTTTCGATATATATAAAAATAAATTGAAGATTAAAAGTTAATAATAGCTTACAAGTTTACCGAAGATTTAGCGTCCTACCCTTTTTATCTAGATTTGTTTGAAGGAATTCAAAACAACAGGATCGAGTTGAAAAAGACCTTTGCTTATGTTGAAGTTATTTGAAAGTTGAATAATGGCAGACTCAAGAATATTTCTATTGACAATGTTGCTCGAATGAAATAAAACTGAAGCATTATTCCAATCAATACAGTGGGATAACTCTGACAAATGGACAAAAAGAGCACTGGACAACTGTCCTGTTCTGACGGAATATTGATGCTGTTTTATACGTGTGTGCAAATCCTTTCCCGTCTGACCTATGTAAAAGGAATCACATTGTTTTCACCCAATTTTATAGATAATGCCTGAATTATTGGTAGGGCTATTTTTTACTATGCTATTTTTCACAATATTGTTATATGAAAATACTACATTAATATCCAAAAGTTTAAGTACATTAGCAATGCCTAAAAAGCCCGGGAAAAATGGAAGTACTAAAATATTTTTTGACAAAGTACGAGTGTTATTATTGACACGATAGAAAGTTCGTTTTGCCTTGTTGAGACAAGATTCCATAAACGCAGATGGGTAACACAGATCACTTCCAATACCGTTGGAAAGGATTTGCACACACGTATAAAACAGCATCAATATTCCGTCAGAACAGGACAGTTGTCCAGTGCTCTTTTTGTCCATTTGTCAGAGTTATCCCACTGTATTGATTGGAATAATGCTTCAGTTTTATTTCATTCGAGCAACATTGTCAATAGAAATATTCTTGAGTCTGCCATTATTCAACTTTCAAATAACTTCAACATAAGCAAAGGTCTTTTTCAACTCGATCCTGTTGTTTTGAATTCCTTCAAAACAAATCTAGATAAAAAGGGTAGGACGCTAAATCTTTGGTAAACTTGTAAGCTACTTTATTAACTTTTAATCTTCAATTTATTTTTATATATCGAAACTTGACTCTAAAAAGGCAAAGTGTTAAACCCGGGCGTATCTCCAGTATAAATTTGTATTATTTTTATAACTCATTTGATCTTGTGCTAAAAATCGATATGCCTCTTTGTTAATCCTCTAATCCTTAATTTTTAAGTTTTATTTTTACTTCTCCGTTTATTGCATATATATATATATATATATATATATATATGTGTATGTGTGTAGATATGTATGTATATATGTATATATGTATATGTGTTTGTGTGTATGTATGTTTTTATTTATATTTTTCTTTTCTTTCTGTAACCTATATATAGGCCGTAACCTTTTATGTATTTCAGTGTTCCTGAGGATGTCATTAGACGAAAGCGCTTGAGCACCGTTTTGTGTTTCCTTTCCTTCGTGGTTTTATTCATCATAAATATTTTTCACGTGTTACTTTCGTGAAATAATTTTCATATATATATATATATATATATATATGCAAGAATCACTTTTATATGAAAATGAAAAAGTTTATTGGGATCCATACACCATATATCAAATATCAGCGATAGTAAGGTCTAACAATTAAATTATATTATAAAAATATTAATTTCCTAAACACAATTATTTAAAATAAATTTTTAACTATATTTAAATTTGTTTTTTCTATTATTATTAGCGGTAGAGAATGATACTTGGGAAACAAATTTTGAGAACGGCTTAGGTATGAAAATTTAGGCATCATTAAGTCGTACTGAAATCAAAGCAACACCCGCTTTGGGTAACAGGTGTTTGGTTTTGGGTAAGGTAGACCATAATTCAGAGCATTTGTCGTTAGTATGAGATTTCTTATCGCGTCGGTTCTCCAATCCCAGGTGTTCATAGCTTCCTCCTGGAGCCAAGGCGTATCTAAAAACTCCATCGTTCTTAGTTAATCCGGCTCTGTCTGTATGTTTGGAATATCTTATTCCCAAAAAATTTTTAGAAATATTTTGAAAATGTCCATTTAGCAATTAAGTTTATAGATATGTTTTTTAATAGAATATACATAGTCTTGTATTCTGTGCGATAAATCTGGTTCAAGACGACCTATGGTTAAAACCTGTATGCAAACAAAGTAAATAAGTTCTGATCTTTTTTTAGCTTATTAAGTTTTGATTTATTGTTATATACTGTGTGTTTAATAGTTGAATTTACTTGACATTAATTGAAAAATAAAAAAATAAAAAAAAAATATATATATATATATATATATATATATATATATATTATATATATATATATATATATATATATTGTTTTCATAACATGTGGGACGCACTTCCAGGGTGGATTCAGGACCTGAAAACAATGAAAAAAGTTCATATAAACATATGCCCGAAATCGCTTTGTTTCCGAGTTACAGCCCGTTATGTGTCCAGCAAGTATCCGCCTTACATTTAAAGGAAGTGCTCGAAATGACCGCCTTGCGCTTGAATACACGCCTGAACACGCCTCGTCATAGACTGCCTGACGTGTTCAAGCATTCCAGGTATTGCTCGGATATTCTGGCATCCTTGTTCTACATGTTGGCGAAGCATTTCAACGTTGTCAATGGGTGTCATGTAAATGATGGACTTCAGATGACCCCACAGGTAAAAATCGAGTGGATTCAGGTCCGGGGAGCGAGCAGGCCACGCAATGGGTCCTTCACGGCATAAACTACATAAGACGTCGGACACCAAGAGGAACTTCATCTACTAAATCGCTAAAATCATTCCTTGAAAAATTGGAATAGGATTCTCCTGTTAATCTTCTAGGCAACACAAAAGGACCGATTAAGTTGGCGGCAATAAGCCCTGACCATACATTGATATTAAATTGTTGTTGGTGCCTTGACTGGATGATGGCATGCGGATTCTCTTCGGCCCAGTGATCAGTGTTGTGAAAATTGATCACGCCATTTCTTGTGAAGGCAGCCTCATCAGAAAACAACACGGAGGATAGAGAAAGAGGATCGCGAGCACACTGTAGAAGGAACCAAGTACATAAAGCCTCTCGTGGTGGGAAATCAGCTTCAGTAAGGCCTTGTACTCTCTGAATGTGATATGGGTAAAGCTGTTGTTCCCGTAAAATTCTCCACACAGTTGTGTATCTTACACCCTCTTCTGCTGCTATCCTTCGGGTGCTGACACCAGGATGTTCCTCCACGCGATTCAGGACCCACTCCTCCAACTCAACAGTTCTGGCGCTGATTGGTCTACCACCATCTGAAACTCGCTTGTTGAATGATCCTGTATCACCAAGACGCTCGTCTATTCTCTGAAAGGTCTTATCTGGCAGACGGCGATTCGGAAAACTTTCCGCGTACAGACGTCTTACTGCGGCCGCATTACACTCGGCAAGTCCATACATGAGATGCACGTCTGCCATTTCGCTGTTTGAATAAGCCTCCATTCTCACTTCAAATGCACACTATCACTGAATAGCACAAAAACGTTTATGGTTTTTTTTCACTGGACTGGACTTATTCACGGTAAGAAGTTACGAATACGAACAGTGAAACACCGCAATGCACCTCTGACTGACTGATAGCTTTACACTCAACGATATTGAAGCATGTCATAGAGTGTAGGAAACATTACAATCGGCAAGGCCATACATGAAATAAGTCTCGTACACACTCACAAACATTGTCGGCAAGCAGTGTTTATAAAAAGTTTGCGGAAAGAATTGCTGGAACACAAAACGGGCTGTAACTCGGAAACAAAGCGATTATAAAATTTTTTCATTGTTTTTAGGTCCTGAATCCATCCTGAAAGTGCGTCCCACATGTTATGAAACACCCTGTATATATATGTAAAAATGAACAATGAACAATTCCTATACCATCATTATATGGATTCATTGTCTTCATGCAGTACTTACAGTACTGGCCAAATTATTAGGAATTTTTTAAAAATTTCATTTTTTGGTATAAAATGTTAAATTAAACCAATTTTAAACGTTGAAAAGTTTTTATTTCTACACAAGAATACATGGTCATTATTTAGCAATAGTTTAGTACTTAGTTTGACCCCCCTTAGCTGCCTTAAGGGCTGCGACACGCTTCGGCATGCCATGAATCATTTTTTGCATAATTCCTTAATACGTGTAGAGTGAAACCAGACTTGAATAAGTCGCTCTATGAGTTGGTGTTTTGTTGTTATCGGCGTTTCATGGATTACGTCCTTTAAAATACACCATAAACTTTCGATTGGGTTCATGTCTGGAGAATTTCCAGCCCATGGGAGCAACCGAACACTATTTTCATGACACCATTTTTTAACCGACTTTGCCGTGTGGCATGGAGCTGAGTCTTGTTGAAAATCCAACGTCTATTACCATACCATTCCCTTATTTGAGGCAGTAGACGTCTCTTAGTACTTCTATATACTTGACTTGGTTCATATTCCCTCAACAATGCTCAAACGACTAGTTCCATGCACAGAAATTGCTCCCCAAACCATGATCTTTTGTGGAAATTTCACCGTTTTCATCAGACACTCAGGCAAAAATTCTTCTCCAGGCCTCCTTCTTACACTTTGAACACGATCGTCAAGCACGGCAATCGTTGACTCATCGGAGAACACCACCTGCAATCAAAGAAAGCCCTGTGAAAGAGTCAGTGCATAGCGTATGAAGTACAGCTAAAACGAAGTACAGTATGACTTGCTGCTTTACAGATATTTTTACTGCAGTTTTATCACGTACTGTAAATACCTTCTATGCATACTGTATTTACTGTATTAAACATTCTATTTAATGTTAAATATTATTCTTACCTGTTCCCAATCCTCACTAGTTCAGTTAATGTGTTCCTTTGCCCATGCAAAACGTGCCTTCTTCATAGCCTCAGTGAGCCTGGGCTTCTTCCTTGGGCGGTAGGCTTTGAAGCCGGCAGTTAGAAGCCTCCTGTTGACTGTTCTACGACTAATATTGATGCCATCAGCCGCTAGACTACTGGAAATGTTTTTGCAAGTAGCTCTTCTATTCTAAGAGACAAAATTGCAATCTGTCTATCAGTTCTTGGAGTCGTTACCCTTTTTCTGCCGCATCTTCCAACCCTTTTGGGGCCTACATTTTCTCCAAATACCATTTTTTTCTTAATACGAAGTACTGACTGTGGTGAAACATGGAGTTTGGCAGCGATTTCCTTTTGTTTAAATGTAGAAGAAGTTAATAAAACCTGTATTTGCCCAATTTTCCGTGGACTCAAGTCATTCTTTCGCCCCATTTTCAAATTCACTTAAAAACTGTAACAAATAATTGCCGAAATTGGGTAAATACACTATTTAAATTAACGGTAGTTACAATGACACGTAAAGAAAGAGAACACACCCGCATCGCACGACAACCAAACGACAACCAAACGACAACTGACGAACAAACACGTTTCGTTCGACTAAAGAATTATGCAAAAAATTGATTCATGGCATGCCGAAGCGTGTCGCAGCCATTATGGCAGCTAAGGTGGGTCAAACTAAGTACTAAACTATTGCTAAATAATGAACATGTATTCTTGTGTAGAAATAAATAACTTTTCAACGTTTAAAATTGGTTTAATTTAACATTTTATACCAAAAAATGAAATTTTAAAAAAATTCCTAATAATTTGGCCAGTACTGTATGTTCGTATGGTTTTTATGTTTGAATGTTCATTTTTACATAAGAAACCAAAATCGCCTAAGCGAGTTTTGGATAGAATTTCGATTTGTACTTCTTTATTTATTACTGTATTCCTCTAATTCATCTTTTCTAATGACTTATACTGTACGTATGACATAATGTGAATAACTATGACGTCATAAAGTAACTTAATTCTCTTCACGTTTTCCATACCTTGAACACTGAATCACGTGTTTAGTATTTGGACATCTTCCGTATTCAATGTATGATAAATTCTTTAATAATAATAATAAAAAAAACTTCATTCTCTATACATCATTATTTATGTTGTGTCCTACCTATTGTCTACTGATGCCTATCAACCTATCAGTCCATATTTTACGCGTGTCTATATTACGCACACAACCTATTGTGTTACGTACATGTAAAATACGTCCACATGTATTTTTTATTTTTTATTTTAAGTGCGTTCACCTCTCGCAAGATATTCATAAATGCTTAGGTAAGTGGTCGAATTCGCTAATCACAGCAAAATCGAACGCTTCTAAGATAAATATCTCCTCTCGCTCTGATTAAAATTTATAACATATTATGTTGTATATAAATCCATACCGTATGTGCCCATGTACTTTGTATTATATTTCTAACATATTAATTGTCTATTAATATGAAATACTGTAAAAACAAAACAAAGTTATAGTAACTGTTTAATTGTAATTAACTGTAATACTTTAATTTAATATAACGTAATGTACTTTAATGAAACTGTAATTAATAATAACTTGTAATGTACTTTAAATGGAAGTGTAATTAAACAATAATAAGTGAATATGAATTAACTGGTAATTGTAATCGTAATTGTAATGAACCAAAATTAATATGTACTCAATGATGTACTTAGACTGTACTTATGTACTACTACGAAATGATATCGCCTTCAGAAATGTAGACTCGGCGAAAAAATACGATTAGTTTTTATTTTTATTTTTTAAATTTTTATTTGGAATCTTTCAAACATCTGATCATGTGTTTAAAAAGGGGGGAAACTTAACCTTCAACTGCATTCCCCCAACATTTAGACTTATATGATACATGTAATTGTAAAATTAACTTCACTTCATTACGGCACTCTTCTTTGGTCACTACTACGAGACTCCCTTGTTAGCAGCCTGGCTGCGGGGAGGGGGCAGAGGCCCCTTGCCTCCTTAATTTTTTTAGATTCCGGCCTGAGCCTTGGTCGAAAGAGGTCGAACCTCTAGCCCTGTAAAATTCAGAGCACTACTTGTAAATTTTTTAGAAGTAAACTACAGTAAGAGAAACTTTTTATTTTCTCTTCGAGTTGGGCTTTCTTCAGAAGAATTTAGTCAGTAAAGTCGATAAGTTTAGTACCAAGAGAAAGTGTCAGAGTATTATAGAGAGAAGAATTAACAACTGTCGACCCTATAGCGAGAGAAAAGAATTAGAATGTTATAGAAGAAATATCCGTTGCTGCCTCCTAACCAGAACCCCCGTCGACTCCGAACCACCCCAGGGCCATAGACAGAGGGGTTAACAGAGTGGCGACCCTATAGCTAGGATAACATTTGGCGACCCTACTACCAAGATAATAAGACCCACCAGTTGACCGGCGTGTCACGACTTCCAGTTCGTAACATCCACCCTTGAACCGGTGTGTCACGACTCCAAGTTCTCCACGCCTAGTTTTCATCCAAGAAGAAGTAGCCAGCAAGACACGTCTTCAGGACACGTCTCTAAGGATTTCGCCGTAGAAATTTTGTTAAGTACAGAGTTGTTTTTTTTTAAGAAATTTGTAAACATTTGAAAAGTCAGTATTATTAACAGTTAATAATGAGTATCAAGCCAGAATTTACAAGAAACACTGAACATTCCATACATCAGTGATACATTTTTTAGTGAAACAGTTAAAAGTCACGGAGTTAATTGTCATAGAAGTTGTCACAGAAGTTGTCACAGAAGTTGTCACAGAAGTTAATTGTCATAGAAGTTAAATGTCAGTTATTTTCACTATTATGGTTAGTATACAATAATTTTATTTTATGTATCAAACATAATAGTACCGTACCTTCGCGTACATTCGAGTGAAATGTTGTTTACATTTTTTATTTTTGTTTACAATTTTTTCAAATTATTGAATTGAATTGACTTGCAAATTAAGAAAGAGAGAGTTTATAGAGAGTTTATCATTTATAGAGATACTTGATAGCAGTTCAAGTAAGTCGGTTGCACCAAGAGGGACAACCAAACCCCAGAGGTTAATAGTCTCCACTTGATAGAGACCAAGTGCAGTCATTTTCCGTTTTCAGTTAGTTTCAGTTAATTGGTTACATCCAAGAGGGACAACCAAACCCAGAGAATAGTAGACTCCACTGATAGCAGTTCACTGCAGTCCATTTCAGTTAGTTCAAGTCAGAAGGTTGCATCCAGAGGGACAACCGCCCCAGAGATTACAGAAGTACTTGATAGCAGTTCAAGTCAGTTCAAGTCAGTTTCAGTCAGTTTTGAAGTCAGTTTTGAAGTCAGTTTCAGTCAGTTTTGAAGTCAGTTTCAGTCAGTTTTGAAGTCAGTTTTGAAGTTGGTTTCAAGTCTCAGTTTTCAAGTCCCAAGTCTCAGTTTTCGAGTCCCAAGTCTCAGTCTTCAAGTCCCAAGTGTCAGTTTTCAAGTCCGAAGTCAGTTTTCAAGTCCGAAGTCAGTTTTCAAGTCCGAAGTCATTTCAATGCAGTCAATTGAATTCAACTTTTTTTTGTAGTTTAAGAGAATTTAGTTTAAGAAAATGTAATTTAAGAGAATTTAATTCAACCTTTTTTTGTTGTAAAAGAGAATTAAATTCAACCTGAATTGACCGGTTTGCGTCTTTAGTTAACCTTTTTTGTTTGTAAGAAGGAAATTGACCGATTTGTCTTTTCTTTTCATGCCATTGTTGCGTATAGAAATATGTAGGTAAAATGACATATTTTATTATTTGCAACCCAAAATCGTTTTTATAATTGTTTATAACGATTTTTATGATTATATGATAACAGTAATAGTGTAATAATTAATCAATCATGTCCAATGACTTCCTTTTTAAATTACTATAGGGAGGAACATGCCGTCCCCCCGTTTTGTTTGAACTCTTTTAATTTTTGTTCTAAGTAGTGTGACAAGCAATCTCTTTTCTTTAAAAAAAAACGAAAAGACGTAATTGTCAATTTCAGACTTATACCTCCCGCTTAGTCACTCAATTCCCCCGAATGTAGTACTCCAAACTTTGTTTTTTTATTTTTATTTTATTGTAACACCCCAACCCCGGTTGAACCGTGTCAACCAGAGAAATGGTGCAACCATGGTTAATTCCTCTTTCGTACTATGGAACATAACTCAATTTAGGTTGTTTTTTTTAATTTTTAATAATATTATGTTTAGTTCATTATAGTTTATAATTGATTTTTATTTTCAATTTTTATTTTTTTATTTTTTTTAATTCGATTAATACTGAGTAATTGTCGTAGTTGAATTTAATTGATTGTGTTTCAAAATTCAATTTTAAAACCGTGAGATTTACTTTCATTAATTGTAAGGTCCTCTAAGTACGTTTTTTTTATTACCTTAATGTACGTCTAACTGATTTAATTACGTAAAATCGATGATCCTAATTGAATTCTATTACTTTTGACACATATTCGAATTCATTTTCTTTCCGTACTTCAAGTCACTTTCACATGAAACTCATATGCATACACCATCATTAATACTACCTGTAATTAGAGTTTAACAATAATTGACTTAAACTTAAAAGATTTTATAACCCTAAACCCATCTTAAATTATAGACATTATTTTTAAACTTTGTTAATTCAAAAACCTTCCAAATCCCTACACATACACACACATGTATGCACACTATATATACTATATATACAAACCTTATGCTAAAATCATTTCATATCACAATAAACTATTTCATTGCGCGTAAGTGCTAACTATGCTATTTAATCTTAATCATTTTTGCCTTGTAATATATCTTGCTCATGCATTATTCTGTTAATTTAACAATCCTCTCGGCTAATCTGTCCCTCAAAATTATAAGATACACACTTTGTACCTAATACACACAAACACACATTTGACCACAGGTCTATACATCATCCATTACATAATTCGATTTTTACCTACAATAGTCAATAAAACTAGTTTTTAGATTGTACGATCATGGTAACTTTGAAAAATTCCTGAACTTTAAAATTTATATTTTTCCCTTTTACCGACTATTCATTATGTATTTTTTTTCCACAGGAAAATAAAATTTCGTTAAAAGTTTAACAATCTCATTCTTTGTCTAACTTAATTGTTTGTCTAAATTAACATATTAATCATTTTATTCTGTTTGCATAAATTAAAGTATTAATCTTTGAAATTTTTTTATATTTTATAATAGCCCTCTAAGCAAGTGTCATGTTAAAAATGTGATTACTTTGGCATTGTACCCAACCACTCGAACCCACTTGTTCTGTATAAAATTTGTATTGTAAAAAAAAAAAAGAAAAACAAAATTCGTCATCTAACCTGAATTACTTAGGATGTTATTTTCTCAATTGTATTGTATTAATTGCATTATATTATTGTATTAATTAATACCATTTTAGAGGGAGGAGCACTGTAAAAATGAACAGTGAACAATTCCTATACCATCATTATATGGAGTCATTGTCTTCATGCAGTACTTATGTTCGTATGGTTTTTATGTTTGAATGTTCATTTTTACATAAGAAACCAAAAACGCCTAAGCGAGTTTTGGATAGAATTTCGATTTGTACTTCTTTATTCATTACTGTATTCCTCTAATTCATCTTTTCTAATAATGACTTATACTGTACGTGTGACATAATGTGAATAACTATGACGTCATAAAGTAACTTAATTCTCTTCACGTTTTCCATACCTTGAACACTGAATCACGTGTTTAGTATTTGGACATCTTCCGTATTCAATGTATGATAAATTCTTTAATAATAATAATTAAAAAAAACTTAATTCTCTATATATCATTATTTATGTTGTGTCCTACCTACTGTCTACTGATGCCTATCAACCTATCAGTCCATATTTTACGCGTGTCTATATTACACACGCAACCTATTGTGTTACGTACATGTGAAATACGTCCACATGTATTTTTTTTTCTTTTAAGTGCGTTCACCTCTCGCAAGATATTCATAAATGCCTAGGTTAGTGGTCGAATTCGCTAATCACAGCGAATGAATATGTAATATAACGTAATTTAATGTAACGTAATTTAATATAACGTAATGTACTTTAATGAAACTGTAATTAATAATAATTTGTAATGTACTTTAAATGGAAGTGTAATTAAACAATAATAAGTGAATATGAATTAATTGGTAATTATAATCGTAATTGTAATGAACCAAAATTAATACGTACTCAATGATGTACTTAGACTGTACTTATGTACTACTACGAAATGATATCGCCTTCAGAAATGTAGACTCGGCGAAAAAATACGATTATTTTTTATTTTTATTTTTTAAATTTTTATTTGGAATCTTTCAAACATCTGATCATGTGTTTAAAAAGGGGAGAAACTTAACCTTCAACTGCATTCCCCTAACATTTAGACTTATATGATACATGTAATTGTAAAATTAACTTCACTTCATTACAGCACTCTTCTTTGGTCACTACTACGAGACTCCCTTGTCAGCAGCCTGGCTGCGGGGAGGGGGCAGAGGCCCCTTGCCTCCTTAATTTTTTTAGATCCGGCCTGAGCCATGGTGTCGAAAGAGGTCGAACCTCTACCCCTCTAAAATTCAGAGCACTACCTGTAAATTTTTTAGAAGTAAACTACAGTAAGAGAAACTTTTTATTTTCCCCTTCGAGTTGGGCTTTCTTCAGAAGAATTTAGTCAGTAAAGTCGATAAGTTTAGTACCAAGAGAAAGTGTCAGAGTATTATAGAAATAGAAGAATTAACAACTGTCGATCCTATAGCGAGAGAAAAGAATTAGAATGTTATAGAAGAAATATCCGTTGCTGCCTCCTAACTAGAACCCCCGTCAACTCCGAACCACCCCAGGCCATAGACGGAGGGGTTAATATATATATATATATATATATAAAAAATAAATAATCGTAACATCTATCTTTAACCTGAAGAAAGAAATGAATTTATTCGTTTAGCTATACGGTAAATTTGGCTTCGAGAACGCAACATAAGTTGCTGTATGTTTTGAATCCTGTACATCCTCTCGTATAACTCTATTTCTATCTATTAAGCCTTTTTGAAATATTTATTTTAAGTTTTCTTCTGTTCAGTCTCTATTATTTAACCCTTTGACGACCAGTATACGTTTCTTTGAACTTAAAAGTTTAAGTTTTATTATTATTTACAATTAGATATGTTAGTAACTATATTCACTTAAATGACTCATTTTTGGGTTAGTTTTACGACAACTAAACGATACCTATATAAACATGTAGATGTATTTGAAGAAACGTTGCCTCATTGTACAATTTATATTATTATGTCAACCTCGGATATTTTTAACCTCTACCTGTGTAAAGTAGTATATATATGTATACAGAATATCAGTCTGATGTGCGAGAGCCGCCAACACAGATACGCCGGAACGCGCCGGAACGCTGCGTAAAAAGAGCCATGATTATTTTTCAACTCAGCATCGCGTCAGGGACTGTTTGTTTAAATTTCTCTCATGAAAGACCGTGAAGTCTCCTAAAGGAACCCAAGGAGGAAATTCTCAAATTGATCCTTTTTCCTTTTTTTCTTTGTGGGCCGAACATCTATTCCATATATATATATATATATATATATACACTCCTGATTAAGCCTTCTATCTCGTCAGGGAATGTCTGTTTGTTTGTTTCATATAGGAAGTCATGGAGGATTTTTTTCTTTTTTTTTCTTTATGGACCGAACATCTATTCCATTAATATATCAGGTTGTAACATAAATTCTTCTCGATTAGAAAACGGACGATAGATCATAGAATAACCTCAAGATAATGTGAAATAATTTTAGAACTGTTGCAAAATACACGCGACGACAGGTTCGCACATGTTTTATCACGATATAGAATGACTTAGGCTAGTGTAGGCTTAGGCTAGTGTAGGATTAGGCTAATGAATATTTTCTCTGCTGTTTTTCATACAGTTACAACGCCACCCCTACGATATATATAAGTGATATAAGTGATCAGTCTTTCCTTGTGAACAGACGTGTTTTATCGAGTGTCCAGCGTTACCAATTGAATAAGTGGTTTTCGTTGAAGTGTCTTTAAAAAAATAGTGTTTGGTGCATTCTTAACTAAATTACTAATCATTCATTAACGAACATATTTCATTTATTGACTTTTACTATATTATTTGATTAAACCAAGGCTAATGCACGTGGCTTGCCTTATTTGTTTGTTTCCCGAATCTATTACTAGACGAGGTTTCATAAGGTTGAAGTTCCCTTGTTTGCCTTGTTTGTTTTTCGAATCGATTACTAAACGAGGTTTCATAAGGTTGAAATTCCCTTGTTTGCCTTTTTGTTTTTCAAATCTATCAGAAAACGAGGTTTCATAAGGTTCATTTTTCCCTTCCTTCCGGGGATCAAGTAGAGTGTGGTCACCCACCGTGGGAAAAAGGAAAAAAGGAAAGAAAAAAGTCGGTCGAATAGCGGACAGATAAGTTTTATTAATACTTTTTCTTTTACAGATCTTTCGTCGGTAGCTTAACTAAGTATATATATTCATTTAGTATAAATTTGTGTTACAAAAACCTGTTTCTGCGTTTCAAGAACATTTTTGCGCATGTGACGGCACAATAAGAACGCGGTAGACCTACGTTGTAATTTATTAATTTCCAAACGCTCGTTTTTTGTTTTTTAATTAATTAAGAGCATTGCACCCCCGTCAAGTACTTGCAGTCGCTGTGAAGGGAAATTTGCCGCTTACGCGTTTACAATGGCTAATAATAATGAACAGTTAGTTGGTAAGTGGTGCTCAAGCATGGAAGTCCTGAGGAACGAGTTAGAACGTGAGAAGGAGGCCAGAGTGCGGCTTGAAGAAAGCGTGATGCTCCTGACGGCAAAATTAGAATCCCTTGAGACTCCAGTTACGATCCCTCCTGCCTCAGTTTCTACTAATAATATAAATAGTACTAATAGCCCTCTCTCTTCCCCTAGTTCCCAACCCTTCGTTCGAGTGCGTAATGGAGCCCCATTGAGAAAACCTAAGACTTGTCTACCAGTAATAACAAACAATAAGTTTTCTGTTTTAGGTTTCGAAGATGCTGATGAACCGGAAATAAGACTTGTTGGCGATTCCTTTGTTTGAGGGTAGCTCGAGGAATTCTGTGGGAGAAACCCTCGTCGTAGGCGCCGTTACTGCTACCCTGGTGAAAGGGTGGAGGATATAACTAATAGTGTTGACCATTTACAGGCGGAACCTCTGAGGACACAACGCACGTTATTCATGTCGGTACTAATAACGTTTTAAATTCTAGATCGGAAGAGCTGCTGGCTAGGTACAAAGACTTACTAGAGCGACTAAAGGAAAAACTAATAAGATTGTTTCAACAGGTATACTTCCTCGAATTATCCAACGTAGCGATTTCTACAGCAAGGCAACCTATATTCAACAATAACCTAAAGTCTCTTTGCCAACAGGAAGGAGTGCATTTTGCGAATTTTTGGAACAGTTTCTACGGCAGGAGAGACTTGTTCCTCGGAGATGGATTTCATCGTAATGACGTTGGAGCTGCGCGTTTAGGAAGACTATTTCGTAATACTGTCTCTTCTTTTCAGGCTGCCGTAACTCGAACGGTCCCAGCGTAAATTCCACAAATTTCCCCTGCGCTCGCGAAGGTGTCGCAATTACAAACAATTTGAAGGTTCCATCCTTAAATGCTCGTAGCCTACGAAATAAAATAAACTAATTTTTTTCTTTAATTGCTTGTAAAAACTATGATTTAATTGCGATAAATGAATCGTGGCTTAGCACTGAAACACGTGACTTTGTAGGGGAGTATCAAATTAGAGGTTATAGACTTGTTAAAACCAGAATAAGTAGGCGAGGAGGCGGTGTTATGTTGTATATCAAAAATAATATTGCGAACGTGATAGAAGTAAAACACACAATTCCAGAACCGATAGATTCGACTATAGCAGAACTTAAATTGAACGATTTCAAACTTGTTGTTGAGGTTATATGTAGGCTCCCAAATCAAGCAGCTGATACGGACGAAGCGTTATATCGTGAAGTAAAGAGAATAATAGGTAGTGAGCAGGCCTTAGTTATGGGTGACTTTAATTGCGCCAACGTCAATTACGATACAATGCAGGGAGACGCGGAAGGTAATCGTTTAGTTAATTTTCTCGAGGATAGCTTTCTTATTCAAAAGGTTGGGGAACCTACGAAGTTGGACAATATATTAGATTTAGTAATAACTACGGACGATAGGCTAATTACTGATCTTCAAGTAATAGAACCGTTAAGCAATAGCGATCACAATAAGGTTGAGTTTGTCCTCTCAGTAAGTCACTCGAAACCAGCTAACTCGACTAAAATTCCTAACTTCCAGCACGCAGACTTTTGTAAATTTCGAAATGAATTGTCCACGTCAATTGGGAAAACGTGATGGGGAACTCCAACGCAAAACTAATGTGGGAATCGTTCGAAACAGTATTTAGGACTATAAATGAGGAATGTGTACCGTACAAAATTAAGCGTGCGAAAGTAAACAACAAGCCCTTGTGGTTTACTTGTAGAGTAGAAGACATTATAAAGGGTAGAGATAGGGCTTTTAGGCTACATAAGTGCGATAAAGACAATTTGTGGTTACGAAACAATTGCATATCTGTAAGTTGTAAAGCGAAAAGTGTAATAAAAAAGTCCAAGCGCGAATTTGAAATCTCCATAGCTCGTAACGGTAAAGAAAACCCCAAGCGATTCTTTCAATACGTTAACAATAGAAATCCAGTGAAAAGTGTCTTGGGGCCGTTGAAAAATGTTAACGGCGATCTAGTTTCTGAAAACAAGGAAATGGCTACCTTGCTAAACGATTTTTTTATGTCAGTTTTTACTATAGAAGATGTAACGAATATCCCTACGGTCATAGACATAATACCTTTTGATAATGGTAATATTTTGGATAATATTATGGTTAGTGAAGGAGAGTAATGCGCTATATTGATAAAATGAAAATGCGTAAATCACCGGGGCCGGATTCCATATATCCCATACAACTGAAAGAATTGAAAGATAGCATTGTTGTGCCGCTAACAAAGATTTCTAATGCGTCTATTTCTGATGGGTGCGTACCGTAATTTCAAGTTAGCAAACGTAACACCTATCTTTAAGAAAGGCGATGAAGGTGCGGCGGGAAATTATAGGCCAATCAGTTTAACGTCTGTTGTAAGTAAGCTACTGGAATTAGTAATTAGGGATCGTATAGTCGAACACTTAGAATTGAATAACTTGGTTAGAAATACGCAGCACGGTTTTAGGCAAAACAAATCTTGCTTAACTAATCTTTTAGAATTTTTTCAAAGCGTGGTTGACGTTTACGATAGTCATCGGGCGGCTGATGTAGTGTATTTAGATTTTCAAAAAGCGTTTGACACCGTACCGCACAAAAGACTCATTGAAAAAACTAAGGCTCATGGAATCAGGGGTGTATTAATAAATTGGATAGAAGAGTGGTTGCGAGGTAGGAAACAGAGGGTGGTCATTGATGGAGCGGAGTCGTGTTGGGCTAATGTAGCGAGCGGCGTTCCTCAGGGTTCTGTATTGGACCCCTTCCTTTTTGTTATATACAGGGTGATTCAGCAAAGAGTACATTAAATTGGAGGATGAAATCCTTGGATAATTCTAAACCACAATGTTTCTATGGTAAAATGTCAGATTCTGCATAGTTTCCATGTTACAATACATTAAAGATGTTGTATTAATGAGAGTGAATATGAAGTGAAACCCCCGTAGGTTTTTGTAATCATTTATTCATAGATCTCTACAGTGTGACCCCTCTTTGTTACAACCTAAAGGAAATGTTCAAAGTTGCCTCCTTCTGCCTCAATGCAGGCCTGTACACGTCGTACCACTGAATGTCTGACGCGTTCCAGAAGAGAACATTTTGCCCGAGCATCAAGGGAATATCTGGATACCCCGCTCCCCAGATCTTAACCCTTTGGATTTCTACCTGTGGGGCGATTTAAAGACGTTGATGTATGATACAGAGGTTCAAACAAGAGAGGAATTATGGCCACGTGTTCGTGACAGGTGCGAGCAAATTAAACATAGTCCAGGCATTCTGGAACGCGTCAGACATTCAATGGTACGACGTGTACAGGCCTGCATTGAGGCAGAAGGGGCCAACTTTGAACCTTTCCTTTAGGTTGTAACAAAGAGGGGTCACACTGTAGAGATCTGTGAATAAATGATTACAAAAACCTACGGGGGTTTCACTTCATATTCACTCTCATTAATACAACATCTTAAATGTATTGTATCATGGAAATTATGCAGAATCTGACATTTTACCATAGAGACATTGTGGTTTAGAATTATCCAAGGATTTCATCCTCCAATTTAATGTACTCCTTGCTGAATCACCCTATATATTAACGATTTAGATGTCGGTCTAGTCAGTACAGTTTCAAAGTTTGCGGATGACACGAAGCTGGGTGGTAGGGCGATTAATGACGAAGATAGAGGTAAAATCCAGGAAGATCTAAATAAAATCGTTGATTGGTCAGTCACATGGCAAATGAGATTTAACATCGATAAGTGCAAAATTTTACATATAGGTTCGCGTAACGGTAATTTTGCGTTTAGTATGTCTGGGAAGGAGTTAGCAAGCGTAGAGCAGGAAAAAGATTTAGGCGTTATAGTCACTGGTGATTTAAAATTAGCGAAACAAAGTATATCAGCGGTCAATAAAGCGAACAAAGTGTTAGGTTTTATAGCTCGGAATTTTGAGTACAAATCGCGCGATATTATAGTTCCTCTTTATAAATCATTAGTTAAATCCCATTTGGAGTACGCGATCCAATTTTGGAATCGCATATGCGAAAAGATATTGACAAACTCGAAAGAGTTCAAAGACGAGCAACTAAGATGATTCCGTCGCTTAGGTCGAAGTCGTACGAGGATAGGCTTAAGGAGTTAAAATTGACTACACTCGAGACTAGGAGGCTAAAGGTGATCTAATCCATGTTTTCAAAATTATGAATGGGTTCGATAACGTAGATAGAGATAGATTTTTCGAAATATCTCAATATAATAGGACTAGAAATAACGGGTGTAAATTGACAAGTAGAAGGTTCGAGACAGCAGTTCCAAAAACTTTTTTACGCATAGAATAGTAAATAGATGGAATAGTTTGCCGGAAGAAGTAATTAGTAGCACCTCTATAAACATGTTTAAAATTCGATTAGACGCATATGTTGATAGATTGGGTATAGTTTAAGGTAGTAAAATTAAGGCTTTGTGGTTCGGAACCCACGTAAAATTGTAGGTCTCCTCCGCCATGGACATGCACAATACACAATTACGAACACAGTTAGGTAGACCAGCCATGAGTGGATCCTTGGGTCTTTGTTTGTTCTGAAACATTATAACATTATAACATATTACAGTAATTGAAAAAACATGGAGCCCACGAAAGAGCATATTCGACATGTGATGCTGTATGAGTTCCATAAAAGATCTAACGTTAGTGAATCCGCAAGAAACATTCAAAGAGTTTATGGAAATGATGTTGTGAGCGAATGGATGTGTAGGAGATGGTTTGAGAAGTTCAGAAATGGAGACTTCAGTCTGAAAGATTATCAACGAGCAGGACGACCAAATGAGTTAGATGAAGAGTTGCTGAAAGCAACAGTGGAGGAAAACCCAACGGTAACTGTAAGAGAACTTGGCCTGCAACTCGGCGTTAGCCATATGACCATTCATCGTCATTTGAAGCTGTTAGGAAAAGTAGTGAAGGTTGGAAAATGGGTTCCGCATGATTTGTCACAAGCGAATCTTCAACATCGAATTGATATTTGCACATCACTGCATTCTCGGCAACTGCAGGCACCGTTTTTGAATCGGATCGTCACTGGGGATAAAAAATGGGTCCTCTATGACAATATTAAGCGTCGACATCAGTGGCTTAGCCGTGAAACAAAGCCTGAACCTCAGCCAAGGAATGGACCCCATCCAAAGAAAATTTGCTTTGCGTTTGGTGGGATATGCAAGGAATTATTCATTTTGAGCTTCTGCCAGATAACCAAACAATCACAGCTGAAGTCTACTGCCAACAATTCCAACGATTGACGATGGCATTCCAAGAAAAACGTCCTGCATTAATTAATCGCAGAGGTGTTCTACTCCACCGGGATAACGCGCGCCCTCACACTGCTCGAATCACGACTGCCCAATTGGAGGCATTTGGTTGGGAAAAAATGCCTCATCCACCTTATTCTCCGGACATTGCACCTTCAGACTACCATTTATTCAGAAGTTTGCAACACCACCTAGTTCGACAAAAGTTGCAATCCAGGGAAGCTATCGAAAACGAAGTGATCGCTTTTTTTTTTAACTCGAAACCAAGGGATTTCTTCGAACGTGGCATAAAAAAAACTTTTCTACAGGTGGAAGGAGGTTATAGAAAAAGAAGGGAATTATATTGATGATTAATTTGTCATTATAAGTTATTTAATTTTTGTTCTGAATGGACTAAAAATTCGAGCAGAATATATGTTACAACCCTACACACACACACACACACACCACACACACACACACACACACCACACACACACACATATATATATATATATAGTATATACACACTCCTTCTGATTAAGCCTTCTAAGCTAGATTAAGCCAACTGGCTGATTAAGATTTGTAAGCCAACTGCTGTGGTCGAGAGCTCCAGAATGCGACGAGATATGCCAACTAAAAGATCTTCTCTCCTCCTCTCTCCTCTCTTGCTCTCTCTTAGGTTATCTTTCTAGGTCAGGTTAGGCTTGGAGGGAGCAAACCCCCTCTCTTCCCTTCATGCATCTTGGGGGCTAACCCCCTCCCCCTTTCTTGCATACCCCCCATGGGTGCCAACCACCTCCCCTTTGCAAAAACTTATCAACATTGCATTGCAATTTGCATTCTACCATTTTGAGGTCATACTACTAGCTGCAGACATAGCCAATTCAGTATTGTCAGTTATTAAAGAGAGCCATCCACAAAATGATGTTGTTATGATAGGCTGTGATAGCACACATATCAATAATGGTCATAAAGGAGGTGTGATTCATTGGTCGGCCACTTCAATGGCTCATTTGTATGTTTCATACAGATGAATTACCTCTAAGACATATTTTTGAAACATTAGATGGTACAACATCTGGGGCAAGCACGAGGGTAATTCAATAAGTATCCGCACTTTTTATTTTCACATCTGATAGATTACACCGGTTTGCATGAAAATCGATTTCTTTATTTTGAGTTGTGATTCTGAAGCAGTTCGCTGCGCTGAATTCAAAATTGCTACCATTTTTTTTCTATCACCCACAGTTTTAAAGTTATTAGCAAAACAATTTTGGGGCGTTTTGTAATTTTTTACCTTTTTTATCTCTAATTAATTTCGTTTTTTCATATTTTTCCGATAGATAATTCTAACATTACGTCTTTAAAATTTTAATAATGGCTTCTAGAGGATGTACCCATAGTGCAGACATATTTTGTTATATTTGTGGTCGGTATGTTGTTGTAAAACAAAGGACAAATGTAACGACCTTCATTAAGAGAGTTTATCATGCTTATTTTGGAATTAAATTAGGAGATCAAGACAAAAGTTGGGCTCCACACAAGGTTTCTTACGTGTGTTGCGGGACTAAGGAATTGGAGCAAAGGTAAAAGAAAAGTTTGCCATTTGGGATCCCTATGGTATGGCGCGAGCCTAGAAACCATACCGACGACTGCTACTTCTGTTCTTGCAATGTTAAAGGTTATAATGCAAAGAATAAAGAGATCCTTCAATACCCAAGTCTTCCATCTGCAATAAGGCCGGTACCCCATGGTCCAGAAGTTCCTATTCCCCGCCCACCCGAGAGTCTGGATCAATACAATTCAGATTCTGATTCAGCTCCAAATCCAGACAATGATGATGTTTATGAACAGCCAACAGCTGACCGAGATCCTCCTAAACCATTAACCCAAGCCGAACTAAATGACTTAGTCAGGGATTTGAATCTGCCTAAGGACTCTGCAGAACTTTTGGGGTCTAGATTGCAGGAGAACAATTTATTGACATCCGACACATACTTCGCTTGGTACAGAAATCGTGAGAAAGACTTCGTGCCTTTTTTCGAAGAAGATGGTCCCTTGGTATTTTGCAAGGACATCACAGGATTAGTGTGCAAGCTAGGCATCGAATACCAAACCAGTGACTGGAGGTTGTTTATAGATTCCTCTAAAACCAGTCTAAAAGGAGTGTTACTGCACAACGGTAACAAATATGCATCAATCCCAGTGACCCATTCTACTCATTTAAAAGAGACCTATGATAACATGAAACTGCTTCTGGAAAAAATTCAGTATCAAAATCACAGATGGATATTGTGTGGGGATCTCAAAGTCCTTTGCATGTTACTTGGGCAGCAATCAGGATACACTAAGATGCCATGTTTTATCTGCGAATGGGATAGTCGAGTACGTGACCAGCACTGGAAGAGGAAAACTTGGCCTCCTAGAGAGAATCTTACCCCAGGATCAAAGAACATTTTACATGAACATCTAGTTGAACCAAATAAAATCCTCCTACCACCCTCGCACATTAAGTTAGGCTTGATGAAGCAGTATGTCAAAGCATTGAATAGAGAAGGTGAGTGTTTCAAGTACATTTGTTCAAAATATCCAAAGATTAGCTACGAGAAAATAAAGGAAGGTGTTTTTATAGGTCCTCAGATTAGAAAGTTATTGACAGACGATCATTTCCTGAACATAATGACCAATAAAGAAAAAGAAGCATGGCTTGGTTTCAAAGATGTTGTTGAAAACTTCTTGGGAAACTACAAAAGCCAAAATTATGAAAGACTGGTGGAAAATATGCTTAAAAAGTTTTGCGCCTTAGGCTGCAACATGAGCCTGAAAGTTCACTTCTTATTTTCGCATCTTGACCTTTTTCACGAAAATCTCGGAGATGTCAGTGAGGAGCAAGGGGAACGATTTCATCAGGACATCAAAACCATGGAAAGAAGATATCAAAGAAGATGGCATACAAATATGATGGCGGATTACTGCTGGTGTCTGCAACGAGATCAGCCTAACGCACAGCATAAGAAAACATCAAAGAAGCACCGGTTTAGTCGTCATTAGTCAGATCTACCTTCGTAGTCTTAAGTCTTTGGAATAAGTCCTGAAATGTTTGCAAGTAAAGAAGGTAAATATATTTTGTTTCTTTCAGTTATTTTTTTATTCTTTCATAAACAAGCAATATGCTTGTCCAAGAGCTAGGAGCTATTTAATTCTGCTTTAATTAGGTTTTACTCTATCACCTAAAGATTTCGTGCTACAAGGGGTGTTGTAATACCTCATCTGTCCCCAAATGTTAACTACCCATTGATGGGAGGGGAGAGAGTATTTTGCTGGGAACGGGACTGGTTGTTATATATATTTACCCTACATTATTATGTAAGCGTTACTGTAGTCTATAACAACAAAATTTATGGTTTAGCATGTGCAATCCAATGTTGGTCTCGATAAGATGGTTCACATTTGGGGATAAATGGGGGATTTATGACACACCCTGTAGTAAGAAAACCATACGTGATAGGGAAAAACTAACTATATTTTTGAGATCAGCGCACTCATATTATATAGAATCACCAACTAGTTTGTAAAAATCGATCGACAAGTTTTCAAATGTGTACTGGTGTTATAAACACATCACTTCTCAACATAGTCTCCCTATTTCTCAATACATTTAGTCCAGCGATCTACAAGCTTCCTAATGCCATCACAAAAGAATGTTTTTGGCTGTGTACGTAGCCACTAGCCAATCGTGCACCGCCTCCTTCAGGTCATCATCACCTTGGAATCGCTGACCTCTCAAAGCGTCTTTCCGTGTTCCAAACAGGTAAAAATCCGAAGGTGCCAGGTCTGGACTGTAGGCTGGATGGTCAGGAACTTCAAATTTAAGTTTTTGAAGGCATTTTCTGCTCTGTGCAGCGGTATGAGGGCGCGCATTGTCGTGTAACAGAATAACACCTTCCGACAATCTCCCTCTCCGTTTTGTGCGAATTGCTTGCTTTAACTCATTCCGAAGCATGTCAGAATACGAATAATGATAATGATAACCTTGAACATTATCTACAGCGTGGAACTACAGTAACAAGTGGATCGTATTCTCACATGCTTCGGAATGAGTTAAAGCAAGCAATTCGCACTAAACGGAGAGGGATAGTGTATGAAGGTGTTATTCTGTTACACGACAATGCGCGCCCTCATACCGCTGCACAGACTAGAAAATGCCTTCAAAAACTTAAATTTGAAGTTCCTGATCATCCAGCCTACAGTCCAGACCTGGCACCTTCGGATTTTTACCTGTTTGGACCACTAAAAGACACTTTGAGAGGTCAGCGATTCCAAGGTGATGATGACCTGAAGGAGACGGTGCATGACTGGCTACGTACACAGCCAAAAACATTCTTTTGTGATTGCATTAGGAAGCTTGTAGATCGTTGGACTAAGTGTATTAAGAAATAGGGAGACTATGTTGAGAAGTGATGTGTTTATAATCTATCAGATGTGAAAATAAAATTGTGAAAATAAAAAGTGCGGATACTTATTGAATTACCCTCGTACCTTTGTTGGTCCTATTGGGTAGGCCATTCAATTTTGTGAAAACGATCCAGTAGTACAATTCAAGCCTATAACTAGTGGTAAAGAACTATTATATCTGCCACAATACATTGTTGATGATCTTAGTGGAGATCAGCAGTACTTATACTGCATTATTTCAGCAGTCAGAACTGGTACAGTTGATGAACACCTTGCTCATGTAAAGCCAGTTCCTTTTAGTCATGCTAGATGGTTAACTTTTGCTAATAGGGTTTGTAGGCTTTATATTTCAACAGTGAAACCAATAAAGAAACTTTACACAATAACACTTTGTTGTGACAAATTATGGTCCTAATTGATTTAACATCAAGTGTAGACCTAACTGCATAGATGGCCCAAGGCATGTGTTTTCTTCTATTAATATTAATATTATTCTTTGTCTAAAGAATCAGTAGAAATTGTTAAGAAGTATATATCCCGAAATGCATACTTTGCTCACCCGAAAAATATTCTTCTGACAATGTTGTGTGACTCAGCTAGGGAAAAACGTGAAAAAGCAATTAGCAAAATCATGGACATGCGAAATGAGACTGGTCAAAATTTAAAACTGAGAAATTTCAAGGTTCCTAATCTTAATTTTGATGCAAAGGACTGGGATGAAATAATTAATTGGAATGATACTAAACTAAGTGAGCGACCTCTTACAACGAAGCTAACCAAAGCTGAAATTTTAGCTATCAAAGAAAACGCATTGAACATTCCAAATTATCCCAATCATACCCAGAATGTAGAGCCTTGTATTAAATTAGTGACGGACTCTTCAAGTTCGATATTTGAGTTTGAAGTACGAGATGGTTTTATCAGAGCTGGAATGATTTCACGTGATGCCAGACGTAGAAACCAAAAAGGATTTTGCTAAAAGTTTGCCTTCTTTATTCGAATAGTTAAGGTTGTTTTTTGCAGTTACGATTTGTATACTCATTTGCTGTGTGTTTCTATACTCTATATGTATTTAATAAAACAAATTAAAAGAGTGGTTATTTTTCTTTCCTTGTTTCTTTATATTCCTTGCAACAAAACATTAAATTCGAGAATATCATTAATCCAGAAAAGAAAAAGTAAATAGAAATTCATTAAATAACCTGAAAATTATTTGCAGAAGATATATTTTTAAGTTTTGTGTGGGTAATATCTATTTGTTTGCCCCACAACATAGCCAAGAATCAGTTATAAACCATCGTAAACCAGGTAACGACACCCATTTCATATTTTGGCAAAAATGGGGCAGTTCAAGATACTCCAGAATATTATTTCAGTTTTCTTTGTGTTTCAGTGTGCCTAAAGGGAAAGAAAGCTTTTGTCTGGTTTCATTCCGCCTAATAATATATATATATATATATATATATACACACACACACACACACACACACATATATATATATATACCAGAGCTGGGCACTTCCGCAAACCGCAAATTCCGCAATTGCGGAAGTATGTTTTTCGTTTGCGGATTTGCGTTTGCGGCAAAGTCATTGCAAATTAGTGAATTTGCGTTGCGGAACTAAGACCGCAAACGCAAATCTTTCCGCAAATTTCCCAAAAGGGCCAGCCTGACCTCTGACAACTTCGAACGTCTCGTGTTCATGAAGGGGAACATGGACTTATTAAAACTGGATTTGGCTCAGTTACTGGAGGAGGACGACTGAACTTATTGACAAAGCCAGAGGCGTACACTTGTAGAGGCTAGAGGGGTTGAGTTGTACAGTGAGTTCAAGTTGTGTACAGTCACAGTGTTAACTTAATTTAACTTGTGTAATGTAATGTGTGTACAGTTACTACAGTTACAGTACAATCTTCTCTAACGTGTCTAAGTCTCAAAATTTATGAAATTCAAATGATTAAATTTATTATTTAATTTATTTACTATTTACTTGCAGGAGGTGTTTTTTTTCAATATAATATATCAATATATGTAGTATTTTTATTTCTTCTACAATAGTGATTTATTGTAATAAATTATTTAGCCTTGTTTTTAATAAAAACAAGGCTAAAACATTAAACATTAAAAAGATATAAAAACTTTTTATACCTCTTTAATGTTTTGGATACTTTTTATAGTTAAAATTGCGATTGCGGAATTTGCGGTTTGCGGAAGTGTTTGCGGAAGTGCCCAGCACTGTAAAAATTGGAAATATCGTTTGCGTTTGCGGATTTGCGTTTGCGGCACCAAAAATGGCAAGCAGTTTGCGGATTTGCGGTTGCGGAAGGTAAGGTTTGAGTTTGCGGATTTGCGATTGCGGAAGTGATTTTGAGTTTGCGGTGCCCAGCTCTGATATATACACACAGTGGCGTTCAAAAGTCTGCGTCCACCTCAGTTTTAGACAATTTCTAGAAAGTAATACAACTCTGAGAAAGTATGTCTGCTATATTAAGGTATTTTCTTTTACAAGAAATGGTATTTCATGTATTCTACTATATGTGTAAGTAATGTAGCTTTTATTTCATAAGAAAGGACACATTAATGAAAATGGTCCTTTTCGGTCCTGTTACGTTTTTTTTCTTTGCAGTATAATAACACCGATTCTAACCCAGGTATTGGTGATACTCAGGCAGTGCTAGGCAAGTTCCGCACACCTTCCGCACACCATGGGGTGCGGAGGTGCGGTGTGCGGTAACCTCGGTAAAATATTAAATAAAAGTTTATAAAAGTATTAATATATTAATGAAAACTCATATATTTCCTTGCGATAAAACTTTATATATATAAATAGGATGCGGATGCGGGTTGCGGTTGTGCGGAAGTGCGAAAACTTAGAGGTGTGCGGAAGTGCGGGTGCGGAAGTGCGGGTGCGAACCTCCAATTTGGTGTGCGGTTGCCCAGCACTGGGTGATAGACCATAGCCAAATATTATTAATCATGAAAATAGTGTATTCATACAGTAATTTTAACAACTGGTCTATTATAACTGATAAAACCAATTAGTCAGTGATATTGTAGCAATTTGATTAAAATATAATTAATGATTTTCTCTATTCTCTCTTTACAGGCCGTAATTGAAATGTCTAAGGAACTAAGTTTATCCCAGAGAGGACAAATAATTGCCCTCTGAAGAGAGGGAATGTCCCAACGCCAGATCTCGACAAAAATTAACGTTTCAAATGGGGCCGTCCAAAGAACTATAAGCAGATATAAAGAATCTGGATCGTGCTCTTCAAAGACAAGATCTGGCGGCAGACCAAAAGTGACTACTGATTCTGTGGATCATTACATCAAGGTTACATCACTGCGTGACAGAAAAGCCACAGCTGCACAGATTCAGGCACAGATGAATGAACAACGGGACTCTCCAATAAGTACAAGTACTATAAAAAGAAGACTCATAAAAGTTTGTCTCCATGGCGGAGTTGCTGTGTCCAAACCACTACTGCGGAAACAAAATAAGGCTAAAAGATTGGAGTGGGCAAGAGAATATAGAAATTTTACTGTAGACGACTGGAAAAAAGTCCTTTTTACTGATGAATCAAAAGTGGAACTTTTTGGGTCTCATAGAAGAGTTTATGTTAGACGTAGAACCAACGAAAAACTGATAGATCCCTGCATAAAACATTCAGTAAAACATGGTGGAGGCAACATTCAAGTTTGTGGTTGTTTCAGTTATTCTGAAGTTGGAGATCTTCACAGAATCACTTACACCCTCACAAAAGTGAAGTACCACTCCGTACTAGTGAGATATGCAATACCATCAACATTGAGAGTTTGTGGTCAAGGATTCAGTTTCCAGCAGGATAACGACCCAAAGCACACTTCTAACCTTTGCATGAACTATCTTAACAAGAAAAAAGATGAAGGTGTTTTACAAATTATGAAGTTTCCTCCACAAAGTCCTGATCTCAACCCAATAGAGCATCTCTGGGACCATTTGAAGAGTCTGAAAGCTAAAAAGAATATAACTTCTCTTGATTCTCTCTGGGACCATTTGAAGAATCTGAAAGCTAAAAAGAATATAACTTCTCTTGATTCTCTCTGGGAGAATGTAGAAGAATGCATAGCACAAGATGTTATCCAGAAACTTGTCGAATCTATGCCTCACAAAGTGGAAGCTGTTATTAAAGCAAAAGGAGGTCATATCGATTATTAATAAGATTATGCCATTAAATTGTTAAGTTCTTTACTAATTTATAATAATTGCATTTAAAAGCAAATAATGTAACAATGAAAAATAAAATTTTGTTGTAATTATCATATATATTTGTACACTTTACAATAAATTGGGTGATTATAAGGTGGACGCAGACTTTCAAACGCCACTGTATGTATATATATATATATATATATATATATATATATATATATATATATATATATATATATGTTCAGCTCACAAGTTGAGGCTGTCTGTTTAAAACGGAAGATTTTAAGCAAAGCAAAGAAGGGAAGGAAAGAAATTTAAAGATAAAGTGAAGATTTTAAAATAAAGAATCCAGGTGAAAATTCTACAATACTTTTATGCGCTAACAAATGCTTCTAACTGTGGTGGTTTAAAGCAAAATAAGCATCTAGTCTCTTCTCAAAGGATTCGACTGAATTACTTTGAACTACGCTGGCTGGCATTCCATTCCACAAATTAACTATACGACTGAAAAAAAAATGTTTAGCTTCATTAGAATTAAAAGGTTTACCAACAATTTGAGACCATTACCGCGAGTTCTATCTGCATTTCTGAAGGTGAAATATTTCTCGGCGTCGACACTGTCGAAACCTTTAATAATTTTAAGCACCTAGATTAAATCCCCTCAAATATGCCTTTTTCAAAGTGAGAATAACTTTAACGTTTCTAAACGACAGCGTATGATTTGTTTCTAAGTCTAGGAATCATCTTAGAAGCCCGTCGCTGTACTCTCTCCATTCTGTCTATGTCATGTCGTAAATATAGTGACCAGAACTGAACGCAGTATTCCAGGTGGGGCGTGCTAAGGAATTATATAATGTTAGCTTTGTTTTCTCCGACTTTAATTCAAATGAACTACCAATAAATCCTAAGATTCTACAGTATTCCCTTTCTAACCGCTTTGATACACTCGTTACTTGGTTTTAGAGTGTTGGCAACAATAATACCTAAATCTTTCTCTTCCGTAACATACATTTGTATCTTGATCTTATATCTGTTTCCTGTCCTATCGCTTCAATTTGGCCTTTGGATCCTCCCAGAGGAGGTGACTTCGACAAATTGGCGCCGCTGATTGGGAGGCTCTTAGGCAGTACTTCTATGATTTCCGATGGAATGATTACTGCTTCCGTGGCCAGAGCCCTTCCGAGTGTGCTGAGCGCATCACAGAGGTGATTCTCTCGGGGATGGAGGCGTACATTCCATATTCCATTCCTACTACTAATGCAAAAAAAAACCTTGGTTTAACTTTACTTGTTCTAATGTTATCTGCAACAGAGAGGAGTCTTTCAGAAGGTACCATCGCCATCCAACTTCTGACTCTCACTCAGCTTATATTTCTGCCCGCCGCCCGGAATCGTGCAAAATCTGTTCTTCGATTCGCCAAAAATTCCTTCATCAGACAAAAATATAAAACTTATCCAATTCTAATTCTTCTCGCTCTTTCTGGCATATAGCTAAGAACTTTTCCAAGAACTTTACTTTCCCTTCTTCCCTCCTCTTTTTCCATTCTGACGTCTCAGTTGTCGTCTCTTCTCCTGACAACTCTGAACTCTTCGCTCAAACTTTCGCTTACAACTCAACCATGGACGATTCCAGTACTGTTCCTCCATCTCCTCCTCCCTCTGACTTTATTATGTCTGAAATTAAAATATCTTCTTCGGTTGTAGATGGCCACTGTTCTTCTCCTAAAGCTATTAATAGTAGTGGTCCTCAGGGTTCTGTCTTGTCAGCCACCCTTTTTCCTTTTATTTTTCAATAATCTTTTAAGTGGCACTTCCTGTCCTATTCACTCCTATTCCGATGATTTCACTTTTCACTTCTCCACCCACTTCACAAAGTTCAGCAATCACTCCATGATTCACGTAGGATGGCTATGGTACACCTGACCTCTGGTCTTTCTGCCATCTCTGATTGGGGCAGAGAAAACCTTGTGGCTTTCAATGCCTCAAAAACTCAGTTCCTCCATCTGTCTATTCGTCACAATTTTCCACACGACTACCCTCTTACCTTCAACAACACAACTCAATCCTTCTTCTTCTCTTAACGTTCTTGGCATTTCCTTTTCTCGTTATCTTTCCTGGAAAGATCACATATACTCTCTTTCCAAAACAGTTTGTAAGAGGTTAGGTGTGTTGTACTCAGTTGCTCTCTCTGTACAGGGGTCTTGTCCGCCCGTGTATGGAGTATGTTTCGACACAGTCTCATTCCTTTTCCGAAAAACTCTCCAACACAAGGGTTAATCGGTATTTTCAATCTTTCATCTACTCAACCGGTCAACTCTGCAGCAATCTTCCTCAATCCATCTTTCCCCCTGTCTGTGACCTCCAATATTTCAAACGCAGTGTTTGGACGTTGATTTTGGCTGTCTTCTTTTATGGCGGTGAGGGGGCTTTTACAGGCATTGCCCTTGGCCCCTCCTTCCTGTATAAAAAAAATGACGCACATAGAATAGATTTCTTTGATGTTGTTTCTACCAATATGCAACGTTTCATATTTCTATATATTAAAGTTCACTTGCCAAATTTCTGCCCACTCGAGTAACTTGAATCTTGAAACGTTCTGCCGCCGATTTTGTTCGTCTCCGTAGTTTGGTATTATCCGCAAATTTTGAAATTATACTCTTGCTTATATAAGATAAATGTACAGTAGAATATAAACCAAATACAAAGTAAAAATGATGTTCTTAGCAATCAATTACATTCCTGTTCATTTTATAGTTTCGTATATTTTTCATTATTCCGACACTGGTTTTATATTAATTTTGTATTAGTTATAAATATTGGATAATATTAGATATTACATAATATTATTTTGTAATTATTTTTTTACATACACTCTTCTCATTTTGGACGAGTTTTCGCCATACAACTGTGTGTTACCAGAATGCGGGACGGGGACCCAACTCGTTTTGCATCCCACCAACTACTTTCCCCAACCACCACCCTTTGGAAAGTAGTGTTCTTATGACATTGGTATGTATTGTAGCATAAACAATTAATGATACAAATACACACCAGACATTGTCAGTTACATTAGAGATCAAATGAAGGCTGCACAAGTTTCAGTATTTGAACGGAAATCCGCAACATCAGCATCCCGCAGGTGCGGATGTGGATGTTCAATTTTATGCGGACGCGGATGCGGATGTGACATACATCACTAGTCCAAATATACAGCTAAAGTGGGACCACTGCCGTTACAGTCTTTAATCGCAAAACCAATGAACCAGGTTCCTCAGTAAGGCATGGAAAACACACACACACACACACACACACACACACACACATACATATATATATATATATATATATAGTATATATATAATATAATATAATAATATAATATAATAATAACACATTTTGGAAATTTGTTAACAATCAAACGGGTGTCAAAAATGTCCTCACTCCGACAATCGATGAGGTGTCGGGGGAGGATGAAATTGCAAAGCTGTGGAAAAACCACTACTCTAACATTCTTAACAGTGTGAGTAGGGATAATATTAAGATATATATTGCAGCGAAACGCCTGTGGGAGGGACAAGGGAAAATACATTGATATCAGTTCCTAAAGTAAAGAGGTTAATTAAAGAGTTAAAGACTGGTTCTGCTTCAGGGGTAGATGACCTATCGAATGAGCACTTAAAATATGCCAATGACGTAGTATGTCTGCATATGTCATTGCTCTTATCAACCATGCTTCCTCATAGCCATATCCCTGCAGAGTTCATGAGGGTATATATCTTGCCCCTGGTCAGAAATAAGTATTGAGACATTCTGTCCTCCAATAATTACAGGCATATTGCTGTCGCTTCCTGCTTCTCGAAACTACTAGAAAAACTCTTGTTACTCCGATTAAATGATTACCTATGGACATCTAATCACTTTGGTTTTTAAAGGTCCCACTCAACTCAACTGTGTATCTATGTACTTAAAGAAACAATATCTAAATACATTGACAGTAATTCAACTATTTATAGCTGTTTCCTAGATATAGGTAAGGCATATGATAGAGTGAACCACAATATTTTATTTAAAAAACTAGAAGACAGGAAGGTTCCCATGTACAGTGCTTACAAGAAGTCTCGCGCCTCTGTCTCATCCAAAGCTAGTCTGTAGGTATAAAATGGGTGGTCTTTATGGCAGCGGAGGTGTGTTCGAATTGGTGCACATAATTGCTCTAACCCCATCAATGACGTCCACATTATCATTGTGTTGATCACTCTATCTATTTATATATAGAGACATACTGTATATAGATATATATAGAGTATGCAGGGGATAACGTGTCTCAGTCCCAGCTATGGTAGTTGTCTTACAATTAACAGTCCCAAGTGCAAGTTACGTTAACACCTCCACATAAACTACCCTGGACTAAAATAACATACGTAAAGCCCTTACCCACAAACCATTTAAAAGGTGTGATTTAAAAGCTCTCTGTCTCTCTCTGTCTCTTTCTGTGTGTGTCTCTCTCTCTGTCTCTCTGTCTCTCTCTCTCTGTCTCTGTCTCTCTCTGTCTCTGTCTCTCTCTGTCTGTCATGGCAATGTATCCATATAACGTTAATAATAACCGAAACTCGAGAAAATATACTCTCTGCCTTCCGCTCTACTCCAAATCCTTTTCTCTTAGTGACCTCTTAATACAAACTAATCTATCATATTTTGCGACTTTTTAACTCTGGTAGGATTCAATTCCATTCCTATAGTGTAAGAGATACTTAAATTCATGTGTGTATTATGCCATATGATGTGCGTAATAAATAATCATTTAAATAGTTGGAGCGTTCAAGGTCATCTGTAATAATCTATAGACTACCCCTCAAGCCCACTCTCAACACTTAGATTCCCCTAAGACACAGGCGTCTTCAAGTAACATGAATGCGTAGAGATCTAAGGTGTTAGATTCCATATTATATAATTTATGTGCTAGGTTTAAGAACGCTGGCATTGAAGGATGGAAGGAAGGGACAGTAAAAGCGATAATAGGTTTAATGAAGGAAGTGGAATGAGGATGGAGGTAAGCGTTTCTATGTCGAAGGAAACGAGGTTGGGTGGGGAATTACGAAGGGAGGAGGAAATGCTAAACACAAACTCAAATATTTATTTTAATGCCCTAGACCTAGAAAGACAAAGAGCAAAATACCTTAAACTAACAATGACAGAAACAGAAGAGTCTGGTCTTAGACGCACTCATAGGTTTAACGTATGTGGCTAGAGGCCGCCACTCAGAATTACCACTACTACCTAAGTCATAATAAGGTTATTTACTATGACAGAGTAGTCATGAGTAGTTATGGAAATAAAATATGATTATACTGTTGATGGCTGACTATATTCAGTTGGGATATAAACTATTGCTGACAATCTTTGGATCCTTGGCTTTTAAGACGAATTTTTATGCATATGTTCAACAAAATGGGAAATTGGCTAAATATTATTACCATTCGAAGGGTTGGTACCCTTCACAACCGAAATCAATTTCAGAAGGGGTGCATGGTATCCTCATTTCCTTTATCGTCCCAGCACGCTTCACATAAGCCATTTACACAAAGATGGAAAGGCCGTCTGTGCACCACGACACGACCCAGGCAATGCGGGGAGCAATGGTGACACTGCATGAATATTGTGCCAATAAGAGAAATATCAAGACGAATAGACGTTCATCGAAGCACTGTGGAACGGTGGATTCATCGGTATGAAGCAGAAAACTCAATCGCTACTTTGCCGAGGTCTGGTCCTCCGCGTTCAACATCTCAAGAGGAAGATGCTGCGACTGTTAATCATGCCAGAGAGCATCCGTTTGTTCCAGCGACGCATATTTACAGACACCTGAACCTTCGTTGTAGCGCAAATACAGTGAACAACAGACTTCACGAGGCAGGGTATTTTTCTCGCCGTCCAGCTATAAAACCTGCATTGACGATTGAGCATAAAGAGGCGCGGATGGGATTTGCCTTGCAATACTTGTCGCAGGAGGAAGA
Organism: Bathynomus jamesi; assembly: GCA_023014485.1. Lineage (NCBI taxonomy): Eukaryota > Metazoa > Arthropoda > Malacostraca > Isopoda > Cirolanidae > Bathynomus > Bathynomus jamesi. The sequence continues at coordinate 1,263,732 of JAJOZX010000365.1, read as the reverse complement.
ATTCTGGAGAAAAGTTGTGTACTGTGACGAAAAAACATTTTCAACAGATAGTCATGGTTCCCTGCATTGTTGGAGGCAGCGCGGAAAAAGCTATGAAGAAGGAAATGTTTTCCCGAGCAAACGTAGTGGTCACATCAATCTCGGTGTGTGGGGCTGGATGTCTGGCTATGGTGTCGGAGAATTGACTCAAGTGGATGAACGCTTTAATGGACAACAATATTGCCAGATACTGGAAGAGGTGCTGCTACCCAGTGTTCGTGCGTATCTGGTTCCAGCACCGGAACCATTTTACTTAATGGAAGATAACAGTCCCATTCATAGGAGTAACGTTGTGAGAGCGTGGTACGAAGATCACCCAGAGATTATTAATCTAATTCTGCCACCAAGTTCTCCTGATTTGAATCCGATTGAAAACCTTTGGGCAATAATGATTAACGAATGGGAGCAACGGAATGAAAGAACATTTGAAGCACTTTTAGCTCACACGAGGAATAGTTGTGAGAGCTTACGCCGAACACCAAACATTCCCTACAATCTGGCCTCTTCTATGCCGCAACGATTGCAAGAAATTATTGATGCTGGAGGAAGCTATACGAAATACTGATGTTAAAGCCATGACGTAAATGTGTATCGAATATATATTTATGTTAATATAGAATTTTTATATTTTTATGTTTGACATCTATAAAAGTATATATTGTGACCATGAAAGAACTTTACTTATCCTCAGTTAGAATCTTTTCTTGCAATGTCTACGCTCGTGGAGATGATATATGCATTGTTGAAACAAACTATGAGAAGGTAATAGTTTCAGGAAAAAAATAAAAACTGGCAACATCGAGGTCATCACATGTTTATGGGAATTGTCATATGATATGCTACCAATAAACTCTTATATACTACTATATACAGTATACTATATTACGTAATAATTACGATGAACAAATCAAATGCAAATTTCTCTGATTCACGGCCCACCAGTCTTGCTTTAGACTAATGACTTTCATAAGATGGAATAGGTTTAACATAGTTCGTTTAATAGGTTACCACTTAAAACAATGGATAAACTATCTATTAGTGAGACGACCGTGACTTCCTCGAAATGTGAGCGCGTGAGAGGTTCACTGAAGAATTTGGTCATTAGATTCTTCACGTAGGATATATATCACAAACAACAATATTGACAACAATTCCCAACAATTACTTAATATCAATAATTGCATTTGAGCAAATAATTTAGACCTGCGTCAAAATAACTTAGGTATCATGCCATGATTTGGGATATTTGCCGAATTAGTCGTTCTCTATAGTCTACAGTATATATTGAGACGGTATAATGTAATGGCCAGCTAATATTATGATGACTAGGATTGCTCCATAACCATCCCAACATCCCGAAACTTGCTCCATTCTGCTTCTTAATCATTTGTATTTTAAACACTAAAATGTAACAGGAGTCCCGTAATAATGGACGTCATTGATTGTGTTAGAACAGTTATGTGCACCAATCCGAACACACCTCCGCTGCCATAAGGACCGTCCATTTTATGCCTAACAGACTAGCTTGGGACGAGACAGAAGCGTGAGACTTCTTGTAAGCACTATACATATCAAATTTATTGAAATTTTGTTATTCTCACCAATCTTTTACCGTTAGGTGGGGCCATGTACTATCCGAATGTTTTGGCTCCTCTTGCGGGGTGAGACAAAGCTCCTTGCTCTCCCCTATGCTGTTTAATGTGTATATTAACGGATTAATTGCTTCACATAATGAGGCAACGTTGGGATGTTGTATAGATAACACAAGGCAAAATAACTTAATTTATGCCGATGATATGGTGTTAATACATAAGTCCCTCTGTTAAAGGTCTGGATCGGCTACTAAAAGTCTGCGAAGTGTATTCGCAGAAACATGAATTTTTTTATAATGTTACAAAAACTAAGGTTATGCAATTTCATCCTAAAAGCTATAATCAGCCAGCTGACATTAGGTTTAAAATGAAAGGTGAAGTAATTCAGGAAGTACAAGAGTTTAAGTATTTGCGTCAAGCTATTACCAGTTCCTTGAGTGATGACTCAGATATAAGAAAACAATCTCGAAGCCTTTGTGCTAAAGCGAATATGACTATAACGAACTTTCAGTTCTGTAGAAGTGAAGCCAAAGACACTTTCTTTCGTACTTTCTGCAGTAATATATACGGACAGCAACTCTGGGTGAATTATAAAAAAGGTTCTGGCAGAACTTTAAATTTGCTGTACAACAGGTCTTTAAGACTTTCATAAATTATCCCCGAGATGCTTAGCTTCGCAAATGTTTGCTGCCCGCAATGTCCCGAGCTTCCAGGAGGTATCAAGACTTGCTCAATACAGCCTGATGCAAAGAATTAAAAAAATCAACCAACCCGATTATCCAAGCTATCCATGAGTCCTGCCGTTTATCCTCTAAGTTATGGACTTCTTGGTACGATAACGTCTGTCTGTAGCTCCACTTAACTCCGACATTACTGTATTATTTCTAATCAATTGTATATATTTCTATCCTTAGTATGTGAACTGTCATTGTATTAATAATATTTGTCATATGAACTATAGTCTGCGAATTAACCTTTTCGTTTTCATTTCATTTTCATATAAGTAGAGACCGACCAAAAATTCCTTTCCTCGCCGTTCTCAAACATCATGGGATCAAAGCAAAGGCTATACACGTGGGCATGAAACAGGCCCACAACGGAAAAACAGATTTTGTGGTATTTCCTGAAATGACAACCAGAGGACGTGACAAAGGACTATAAAATGAGATATATTTCTCAATATACTCTCGCTTGCCATTTTCTTATTTTTGTCGTTACGTCTCACTCTCAGCGCCTTCGTCAGTAACACCACTCGTCACGCCACCCGCTCTCCGGCCTTTGCCGGAGAGCGGCCCACTGTTCCTTTAAGGCTCCGGCCGAGCATACATCATCAAGTAAGGCCCTCTATAGTTTCATCCTGCAAGAAGCAACATCACTGCTGCAGGAGTTTCCGCTGGCCCCTTTTCAACAAATCTCTACCGGCCTTCAACACTCATCCTCTCGCCGGTAAGGCCAGTCCGCCTTCAAAAGCATCACCTTCGAAGCCCAGGTCCGTAAACCTTCTAGTAGGCTACAAGCCACAAGCCTATCTTTGCCTTGTGAAGCAATTCCTGCGTAACCTACATAGTGTAACCTCAGCCTAGCGAATAGGCTATACCCAAAAGTGTACGCAAACAACCGACAAACTAACTCTTACTGTATTTGTATCCGCTTGTTTATTTGCTCATTTATGTATTTCATTTTACTTGCCTAATCCGTTTACTGTACCACACCGTACTTTCATTACTTCAGTTATTCTTGGCTTAATTACTTATTATTGTGTGTTCACTGCCGCACATCTCATTAACCCACCTAAATTAGTGTTTCTTGTCATTATTATATTACTTAACGCTTATACTGTGTAACCATTTCTTATTGCTAAGAATCAGCCGTTGTAATATAGCACAATTACCTTATACAGAATTGTTAATCATCGTGAACAAATAATTTATTTATTTTTCTAATTAAATGCAAAACAACAAGGTAATTTCTCTCGCCTTATTAAATATTGTTTGTTTGGACCGTATCCCAAACTGGTGACCCCTAATTATTCATTTCAATTAAACTCATAAATTATAGTAAGCCTACCTTTTTGGCCACACCAAATTGGTGATCCGTAGGTCACTATACAGTATATCATATATTTATATCACGGATGGGAAACTGATAAATTTTTGAGTCCAGTTTTCGATTTCAGTTTAAGTTTGAAAAAATATCGATTTCAGTTTCGATTTAAGCTTTTAATTTTTTTTCGATTTGAGTTTATTTTTCGATTCAAGTTTTATATTTTTCTGTTCGATTCAATTTAAATTTCGATTCCAGTTTTTTTTTTTCAGATTTCTTTAAGAATTTCTTTGTACTGTTGATATTATTTTTTGGGGGGTTACCCTATTCACAAATTCAGATTTAATTTTATATTTGTATTTGTATTCGATTTCTGTTTTTCAAAGAAAGAATTTGCTTTAGTTACTATCTATACTTTTGTATGATTAAACATGTAAGCATCTATAGCCAACTAAATCAGCACAGTAGTATGACCACAAAATGTATGAGTGCAATTGCATTGCAATGTTGCAAGAGTGCCAACCCCCACCCCCTTTGTTACCAACCCCCCACCCCCTTGATGCCAACCCTCACCACCTCTCCCTTTGTTGCAAGGCACCTCCTTTTGTTGCCAACCCCAAAATGGGGTTGCATGGGGTGTGCAACTTGGAGTTACCCCCCCAAGCTGAACCCCCCCAAAGGGTCATACCTAACTTAAGGGAGCCTCTTTGGGGGAGAAGTGGGACGGCCTCACCCCCCAAAGGGGCAGAAGAGGGGGGAACCTCTTTGGGGGATAAGTTGGGAAGGCCTCACCCCCCAAAGGGGCAGAAAGAGAAAGAGAGAGGAAGGTGGAGAGACCCAGAGGAGGGAACCCAGAGAAAGGGTGTTCGCTTGGCTGCCAGCGAAGTTCATATGACTCCTTCATCCGCCCTCCGCTCTCTTATAGGCCCCTAATCAGCCAGTTGGCTGAGTTGCCAGATAGCGCCATGTATTTAATTATTCCTTATATTCAGCCATTTAGCTGCTGAGTTGCCAGATAGCGCCAAGTATTTAATTATTCCTTATATTCAGCCATTTGGCTGCTGATTTGCCAGATATCGCCATGTATTTAATTATTCCATATATTAATGTTGGCTTAGAAGGTTGAGTTGCCAGATTGCGCCATGTATTTAACTTATTCCATATATTAATGTTGGCTTAGATGGCTGAGGATTGCGCCATGTACTTAATTATTCCTTTATATTATTCAGCCGGTTGGCTTAGAAGGCTGAGGATAGCGCCATGTATTTAATTTATTCCATATATTAATGTTGGCTTAGAAGACTGAGTTACGAGATTGCGCCATGTATTTAATTTATTCCATATATTAATGTTGGCTTAGAAGACTGAGTTACGAGATTGCGCCATGTATTTAATTATTCCTTATATTATTCAGCCATTTGGTTTAGAAGGCTGAGTTGCCAGATGCGCCATGTATTTAATTATTCCTTTATATTATTCAGCCATTTGACTTAGATGGCTGAGTTGCCAGATAGCGCCATGTATTTAATTTATTCCATATATTAATGTTGGCCTAGAAGACTGAGTTACCAGATTGCGCCATGTATTTAATTATTCCTTATATTATTCAGCCATTTGGTTTAGAAGGCTGAGTTGCCAGATAGCGCCATGTATTTAATTATTCCTTATATTCATCCGTCAGTTGAACTAGAAAGTTGTGGTGTCAGCTTCGTTACTTATCTATTTGACAAATAGCAATTAATTAATTATTCTGAAGACCGAAACAAGTGATATGATCGTGTTCAAGGAATAAATAAAACACCAATACAACGTTCTGTTTATTTTAGCTGAATTAATGGACATACAATGGGATGTATATATGATCAAATAATAGAACGAAAAATATATAATCATACAAAGCATAGTATTAACAAAATATTAGTGCAGGAAAAATATATTCATATATTAATTATATATAATCATACAAAACATAGGATGGTCGACATATTAGTACAGGAAAAATATACATATATATTAAATTACATTCAAAATATGCAAAACGTGTAATCATATTATTACAGGAAATATACAAAACGTATAATCATATTATTACAGGAAATTTATATATTGTGTACGTTCTACGGTGGAAAACGCTAAATTCGCATATTATAGTCTATATCCACATCGGCATTACTTTGTACGATGTGGTAAAACCGTCCAAGCATCACTTCACCGTTTAACTGATGCGGCGGTCTATACTCAATATAAATGGCTTTCATATCGTTCAATACTATTTTTGTACCCACTTTACACTCGGCGGGCAAGTTATCTTTAAGCACAGCTAGAACACAATCAAAAGCACGCACAAAAATGTCATCGTTAACCACGACATTAAATACACGTTTATAATCATACCTTTCCAATCGGGGGGGTTTTCTTAACGTCCCGAAATTTTCAATCGTGAACTCTTCTTCACTCGGCATAGCGGTGATTGAAATATTCTATCAAATCGTAACGACACCTATCCACTATATAGAGATACATCTCTTCAGGGTGAACAGTGTAGGCGAGCTCAGTTCTGTACCTCTCAAGTGCTTTTTACCAAAGCACAGGATATTTCGATGAATCTAAACCTTTTAAATATGCATCCAGATCTAGACCGTTCTTCCCCTGTTCATTCATACATTCAACAAATCCGTCGAGTAGAGCGGTGTAAGCGTATTCAAGTACCGTGTCAAAATAAATCATCTCTGTAACACGTGCATCTAATATAGGCTTCAGCTTACGGAATCCGACGATCTCAAACATTCTGTTGAGGATGAAACGGCTTCGTGTAGGAACAAGAACTTCATTATCAGCTGTGTTCTTCCACATCAGTCGTATATCAATGCGTGGTTGTTCGTTATTTACACTCAATGTACAAACACTGGTATATGAGGAGGCGTCACTAATCACCTCTCTTATTGTATCTACGTCAGCTGGTATTTTATAACGGTCCTCAGCCCACATCTCAACTACCACGAAGATTTTATGCATCTCCTCAAGACTTAAATTAATAACGTTGCGTTTGCTCGCATGCCTGCAGATCGTTTCAAGCACACAGTTAATGGTGCCGGTTTCTCGCCTGAACACGCGCAACGACTTCGTCACGGAGACGTCGTACGAGGCGTTGAGAATGCTTCTCAAAGGGAGTTCCATCGTATTCGCAGGTTCACACGGTTCGAGATGACTATGACATAACCACTCGGCGCAAGCTCTGAGATGACTATGAGCCACAGGAGACAAGATCAGCTCGGCGGGAGGAATGAATTACCCTGATGAAACGTGAATGGGTTTGTTCGAACTCGTATGCTCCGTGATGAGTGTCACACCATAATCTAATGAAGCGTGTACGGCGCTGACCCAACATGAATCGTTGTATACCATTATATTGGGCAGGTGTCTTGAGAAATTTTCCGATACAAGAATTAATTTCGGTTTTAATGTTTTATCACTGCCACTTCCCCGAATACGCACCAAACATTTTCCTTCAAGGTAATTTTCACGAACTAAACATTTTTAAAAGTTTTATCTCTCCTAAACATCTTCACAAACCGGGGCGCTCTTAGAGAGAAACATATGTTCATATTTATCCTTTTTGTGTAACAGGCGATACTCCTCTCTAAAATCTGTTAAAAACTCACACAACCCATTAGCCACAACCTCACTACAAACCTCATCATGATATATATTAATGTAGTGGTAAAAATACTTAAGATTGTCCATGATGATAAGATTTACATTTTCAGTCGTAGGGTACGAGTAGTCGGTATGGTGTAGCATGATATAATACCGCTTATCACACCACTCATCCATAAGACTCACTACCCATAACTGTTGTTTATCTCTGATCATGTTGCTTCTTCTACCACACGGTGCACGTGAGCCTTTATAAAGCTTAGTTCTATAACATACTTCAGTACATCGTCTGTACTGCGAAATCCTACAACCCCCTCGCCAGAATATCCGTAGAGTATTTGAATAGCCTGACCCTTCGCACGATTCAATGCAGCCTTAAAAGAGGCAAAGGAGGCGGGTACAGGAAGTTTTTCAGTATCCACTACATCTACGCACTTGGCAGAATACCACTTTATAAATGTTGAACACGCGATATTAAAGGTGGCCATTACTATTTTCTTCTATGCGGAGCTTAAATTTTTACTGTACACACGCACACACGCAAAGTAAAACGCTAGTTGAAACATGATTTATTTAATAAACGAAATAATCAAGATGTATATATTTACAAATACGTGTAATAAATAAGTTAGCAATAGGCATATCAAAGATTATGGTATCCAAAGTGCACGATGTCATAGGTACCAGGCACCTGGTAACGTTTCCTATAGGTGTTACTGCACACCTTTTTGCCCCTAAGTTCCTTCACGCCCCCCAGCTTCTGCGCCCGAAAATTGTGGGTGCCTACAGTCAGTTGGGGCGGCCGATCACCCTCATCATCCAAACACCCTAACTCCTTCAGCGAATCAAAGTTGACAACCCGCCGATTCGCTTGGTTAAGCGTGATACCATTAGCCTTCACGATATACTTCGTTTCATTCCCTATCCTCACCCGTACCCCATAGGTCTTTGGCTCTGTTGACACAAACGAATCGGCGTATGCGTTGTCCCCATACTCATCCTTGATCTCGTCAGTTAGCTCACCGAGGAACTCCCCAATAGCAGGCATGTATTCACCCCTCCTCGCTGTGAATATCACGCTATCTGTATCGGCATACAAAACCCGCCGCCCAAGAGAATTCAATAGGCCCCAAAGTTTGATGCGGGCGTAGGCTGTTGTGAAGCAGGCTACAGGAATGTTTGTAACCCGTGATGTATCTGTGGCCAATTCAGTATTGTTGTACTTTATTATGTAAGTATTACCTACATTCACAATCTCCATCATCTCTTTATCGGGTGCGTGCGCGTAATCCCAGACTTCACTATAACTTTGCGCCAAATGAACGTTCCCTTTACCGGTATTCTGTGCAAATTTTCCCCAAAGACTGTTTAGGCACAATTTTGCACTAAAGCGCTTGCCAGGATTCTTTACAATTTGAGTACGATCAAGTTGTATACCTTCATGGTCACGGTAACGTTGAATATAAGACTTTTTTCTTCTTCGGTTTCACCCCTCGCGGATACCCTGATGCCTCAACCTTAACCTTCAAAAATGCGTTTATATATGGTGTGAAAAGGTTGGATAGCTTCTGAAACCTCCACACCTCATGTCTCTTCATTATTCTATACCCATGGTGAACGGCTAGGGCCAGCTTAGGGCTTGTGTATACACCTCTGATCTTACGCTGGTGGGGTGTATGGTCACAATCACCATTGTTCTCTTCTGCACACTTCACGCACAGGGGAAACATGAGTTTGTGATCTATAACAACGGGTAAGATCAGCATCCATAAATCGCGAGGGGGTAGCACGTCTACGAAAGAAATGTCGAAATAGTACCCGTTCAAATTTCTTGAAAATTCGTTGATGGAGGGTAGGTTAGGGCCCACTATTTTTTCAGGGGCACCCACGGGGTACGGATTGTTCTTCATCACGTAGGGGTATAAAGAACAGAAATCGTAGTAGTGGAGCTTCACCCTCCGTAGGTGGAAAGTATAGCTTGAAGGGATTTGTACGCCCCGAACAAGCTATCACCGCATTTGAGAGGATCCAGTACCATTGAACGCTTGATCGTGTTTATTTCTTCACGGTACGCCCCTCTGTCTCCATCCGTGCATCATATTCATGCTCCCACAAGACTTTGTGAGTGAACTGGGAGCCTATAAGCTGATCGCGGGTGCGCGTCCACGCAAGACAGTCGGCAGGAGATCTACCGTGGATATCTCCACGATTCCACACTCAGGACGGGGGCATCCATGCCACCAGCACCGTTAAAGGAGTACACAGTCTTCTCGCCAGTGACACGGTTTTCACTTAGACCATCAACCCAAAAAACATGACCATTAACCTTAATGGGTACTTCACCCGTGTTGCGGGCATGCTTTATGTATACACCTGTCTGCTGTTGTAGGTGTATGAGCCAGTAAATAGCCTTGTGCCCATAACTGCGGGGTTGTTTCTTGGATAATGGCTAAGGTCTTTAGGCATGAAGTTATTCTTGAACACCGTAAAACATAATGACGCGATGGTGGTTGCTACTTGCAGCGGATCGCATTTGAAACGACATATGTACATCCTTCTAAAGGCCTGGAAACATACTCTAAGCACGCGCACATCATTCACGCAATAACGTTCACATTCATCAGCTATATTATAAGGATTACGTTCATTAAACTGTTGTAGTATCGTCAAAATCTTCACGTTCATCTGTACTCATACAATCATAGTTAAAGTAATGTTTGGGTGGAGGTAGTCCTACGTAATTTAAAGTTCGCTAGTGAGGAATGTGTAAGGGAAGTATCCTTTTGAAACTTCAGCTGCTACGCCCATCACCTTGGGTAGCTTTGCTAATTTACAAGGTGTGAATAATAAAGTGTCTTTAAATTGTACATTACCTCTTATTTGCATCTGTTAATTTGTTGCCTCTTTTCAATGGATCACCTGTAAATATCTCAGAGGACTCGTGCTCAAGCAACTCCTTATAAAGGAACTGTGTCAAATTTTGCCCCGTTATGGGCAGAATATACCAGTCATTTTTTTGAACTTGTCCGCTAACTTGACAATATAGGACACAAATAGTTTCACAGGGCTATCGTGGCATTCGTTTTAAAAACGTTTGTCCGTTTACCACATTTGGCACTCATCACACTCGATCTCCATACACTCATCACAGATAGTCTGGCTCACAAGTAAATGTGGAATAACCTCTTTGGTTTCAGCGTTCGTGTATGTTTCTATATCGTAGTACACAGTTATACAAGGGTTGTTTTTAGGCTTGCGTCTTTCATATAACATACATGCTTTACACCATCCGCCTTATATTTCTCATGGCATGTAGAGCAGTGAATTTCATCACATTTGGTAAACTTTCCCCAATTATCCATCATGTGAAACATACCACATTCACAGATTCTCATTTTCCTGCACGTGCCAATTGATTTATGGAGCTCAAAACAGCTATTATTGAAAAATGTGCGTCTACACACATTACAATCCCTCTTCTCAGCTTCAACTACACGGCTTTCACATTTGGGCTTTTACACTGCTCACATACCATGTGACTTCTTTACAATGTTTCACTATATCATCCGCAAACTCGAGACACCTTACACAAATCATGATGTCCCATATTTTCGACTTTTATCATAGCTCGCGTGAAGGCACCTTATATTACGGATGGAGAAAAACGTTGTCCCTGACAGTCCTAAAATAAGTAGGGGTCTTGTACGATCTCTCACACAGCTTTTAAAAACATACGCAGTTCTACGACGATCATCCAGTCCAAACACAACTATACGAACATTTATTTCCTGTTCTACCATTCTCAACTCTTCAGGACCCATATTACAGTCAAACTCAAGTTCACAGTTTACAGCTAGTTTACGGGCACGCTCCACAACCGTAGGCAACCAAATTTTTGTGATCCGTGTATTTAGTACAGTAAACATACGAGCTAAGACTACTGCTATAAAGCCGCAACCACGATCGACGTTTATATGCCGTCTAAAAATAGCCTGAGAATTGAAGTTAAGAGTGTAAGGTGTGGCACTATGACCCGCAACACGGAATACACGGTCAATATTTACCGTGAAGTTGTCCATATTGAAGGCTATACTACTTTGGGAGGCCTGCATTATACGACCTAAATATACTCTACATCTTCAGCCGCCAAACGTCTGGTACTACTATACCCAAAAATCATCTACAACCATCATCTGACCCGAATCCGAAGGACAGCCTCGTCCTGACTTCACGCTCGTCGCGGTTCTGAAGGGCAAACTCTACAATACGTTCTACAACGCGACGTAGCCGTGTTCAATACCGTTGCTATACATGGATCTAGGATCAACCCTGACTATATACCGATTTCTAGTCAAGGCTGGGGTGGGGTTGCGGTGCGCACCAACTCGAATTATACCATCCTCAACAGAACGGGGAGCAGCTGTGGAGGATGAATAAGGGGTTATATTTGAGGAAGAAGCTGATGTGGGGTTGGTTGCGTAAGACGTTGAGGGTTGGGGCTCTATTACTGCAGACTCAACAGAACGGGTGCAGTGTGGAGGATGAACAAGGGGTATATTGGAGGAATGCTCTACTGTGGGGTTGTTGCGTAAGACGTTGAGGGCTGGGGTCTATACTACTGGTGTCTAACAACCGGCGCAATCCTGACGCGCTTTATACCTGACGTGGAGGACTCTTCATCACTCCGCTTTGAACGTGCTACAGTGTCGCTGGTGAGGGCTTCGGGGTATGGGTACTGTAGATGCACGGTCAACGGGTTCATCCGTGATATCGATGATGGGGGGCTGTACATCGTCGTCATTCACGGTTCTGTGGAAGAAGAAAACAAAATATAAGGAGCAGCACTCGTTATTTGTAATATTTTGTAAATGATCCACTTAGGGGTGTGACGTGTTAGAAATGGAATCTGTAGAAAAATTCAGATTCACGAGCCGATCCACATGTATGATATCTGGATCTACAGGTTGTGGTAAAACGGTGTTTATGCTTAAAACCATTAAAGAAAAGGGGGAAATGTTCTCAAAATTTGTGCATAAAGTTATATGGTGCTATTCGACATACCAATCAGTGTTCAACGAGTACCAAGATGATGTTTTGTTCCACAAGGGGGTCTATGACGTTAATTCGCTAAAGGGAAATGAACATACAGTCATCGTAATTGATGACCTCATGTTGGAGATGGATAAAACGTTTGCCGAGACATTTACAGTATTCTCCCACCATCTTAACATAAGCGTGTTCTTCATCAATCAGAATCTATTTTTCAAAAATAGATACATGCGCGATGTGTCGTTAAATACGCAGTATCTAGTCTTATTCGCGCAACGTAGAGAGAGATGTGTCACAAATTGGGGCATTAGCCAGTCAAATGTTCCCGAATCAGCGTAAGGAGTTTTTGGAGGTTTATAAAGAGGTCACAAAGCAACGTTATGGATATTTGCTTTGTGACCTTCACCCGCGAAACACGTTTAGGGTGCTTCTAAGAACGAATATATTTCCAAACAAACCTGAAACCGTGTATATTCCAGAATGACGAATAAGCTAAAGAAATACCGTGAATTAATAAAAATCTATCAGTGTCTGCCTCGAGCATTGCAGCAGATGTTTGTTAAAAATATCGACTCTGACTTTTTAAAATGCATCTGTGAAATCTGCCTTAATGTTATAAAATGTAATGTTCCAATGAATTCCTCTCAGAAGACTCGCTTACGTCGTTACAAGAACATAATACCGACGCTCGCCCATAAAAGTCAGACTGTGGGTAAGAAAACGTGTATTATTGTACAAAGAGGCGGTTCGTTCCTGCCCATCTTATTTTCAATTTTGGGGCCTTTACTGACTAGATTAATATAATGAAGAAGGTGGTTGTGATCCCGCACGAGGTGTATGCTTCATTACAAAGGAGCCCAGAGGCGGTTCTAGAGCCCCGTAAAAGTAGGTTTAAAAGAATGGAAAGTGAGTTGCTAACCCTATTAAACAGTGAAAAGGCACCTGATGAGAAAAGGATCTTGTACCAAGAACCTTTGCAGAAATTTTTTCATGAGTACAAAGATTATAAGCATCCTACAGAGCTCCCCGTGAGGCACAGCTCGAGTAGCGCTGAACATAGCGACACAGGGCCTGAGCAACCAAAGAGTAGCGGAACACAGCACATCGAACATGTGCTAAAAACAGCCTCCCCCATACATTGAGGAATAAAGGGCCAAACCTTTATAATCTATTGAGTGAGGACCCCATCGTAGAGTGGACCGATACAGGCGAGGTCATTGTTGAAGGAACAAGGGTACAAGGATCCAATATCGTTGATATTGGTCATGATCTGGTGAGAAAGTGGGATAGGCCCTCATCAACAGGATGGAGGCATATTAAAGCAAGACTACAACAAATAAATGTCCCCAAAACATTGATAGGTAATCTGAATAGGTTAAAAGACTTGGAACATGCACCGCACGTGTCACAACTGAGTACACCTTCGCCACTATTATGACATTTCTAACCCTGCATCCTATGGTGGCGTTAATAGATTGTAAAGAGGTGTTTATGGTTATAATGTTATAATGTTTCAGACCAACAAAGACCCTAGGATCCACTCATGGCTGGTCTACCTAACTGTGTTCGTAATTGTGTATTGTGTATGTCCTCCGTGGTGGCGGAGGGGACCTACAATTTTACGTGGGTTCCGAACCACAAGAACATAACAAATTTATGTAACAACTGCCTGTACATTCGCAACTACCAATTTTTGCAAAACTAAATAATTATCAATTAAAAACTAATTAATTATCGATTTAAAACTAAAGATAGAATCTCTGGATCCAGAGGATCAAGTCATAATAGACTACTATCCACAAATATGTTACACTCTATATCTATTTATAACCGACATGCAAATATATCAGATCCAAAGAATCCAGTCATTTTCATTACGGTATCCATCAATACTAGTACCTTGCCCAACGAAAAATAAGTCACGGTCCATATCGATTGCGGACCAAATCAAAATTTACAACCAATATACATTACAATATATATACTTAGGAGGAAAAGTGTAGGTGTGGCTGTAAAGACTGCACAGTAATGTAGAAATGTGTGTACCCATTTTGGGTCTCCCATTTCAAGGTGTTTGTGGGGCAAGTGAAGATCATGAGTTTTTCAATACCTTACAGTACTATGGGGGGCACCGCTCGGCAGAGGAATCTCTTTAAATGGGGTGTGTAAGGACAGAGAGTATCCCCTAACCCAAGATGCTGCTTCCCTATATCCCACAACACTTGTGTTGAGCTGTGGGATCTATCACCACAAAGCCTTAATTTTACTACCTTAAACTATACCCAATCTATCAACATATGCGTCTAATCGATTTTTAAACATGTGTATAGACGTGCTACTAATTACTTCTACCGGCAAACTATTCCCGCTATTTACTATTCTATGCGTAAAAAAGTTTTTAGCAACTGCTGACTCGAACCTTCTACTTGTCAACTTACACCCGTTATTTCTAGTCCTATTATATTGAGATATTTCGAAAAAGCTATCTCTATCTACGTTATCGAACCCATTCATAATTTTGAAAACCTGGATTAGATCACCCCTTAGCCTCCTAGTCTCGAGTGCTGTTAATTTTAACTCCTTAAGCCTATCCTCGTACGACTTTGACCTAAGAGACGGAATCATCTTAGTTGCTCGTCTTTGAACTCTTTCGATTTTCTCTATATCTTTGCGCATATGCGGATTCCAAAATTGGACCGCGTACTCCAAATGGGGTCTAACTAATGATTTATAAAGTGGAACTATAATATCGCGCGATTTGTACTCAAAATTTCGAGCTATAAAACCTAACACTTTGTTCGCCTTATTGACCGCTGCTGTACTTTGTTTCGCTACTTTTAAATCACCAGTGACTATAACTCCTAAATCTTTTTCCTGCTCTACGCTTGTTAAATCTTTCCCTGACATACTATACGCAAAATTACCGTTACGCGAACCTATATGCAAAATTTTGCACTTATCAACGTTAAATCTCATTTGCCATGTGACTGACCATCAACGATTTTATTCAGATCTTCCTGGATTTTACCTCTATCTTCGTCATTAATCGCCCTACCACCCAGCTTCGTGTCATCCGCAAACTTTGAAACTGTACTGACTAGGCCGACATCTAAATCGTTAATATATGTATATAAGAAAAAGCAAGGGGCCCAACACAGAACCCTGAGGAACGCCACTCGCTACATTAGCCCAACACGACTCCGCTCCATCAACGACCACCCTCTGTTTCCTACCTCGCAACCACTCTTCTAGCCAATTTATTACTACACCTCTGATTCCATGAGCCTTAGTTTTTTCAATGAGTCTTTAGTGCGGCACGGTGTCAAACGCTTTTTGAAAATCTAAATACACTACATCAACCGCCCGATGTCTATCGTAAACGTCAACCACACTTTGGAAAAATTCTAAAAGATTAGTTAAGCAAGATTTGTTTCGCCTAAAACCGTGCTGCGTATTTCTAACTAGTTTATGCACTTCTAAGTGTTCGACTATACGATCCCTAATTATTGGATCCAGTAGCTTACCTACAACAGACGTTAAACTGATTGGCCTATAATTTCCCGCCGCACCTTTATCGCCTTTCTTAAAGATAGGTGTTACGTTTGCTAACTTGAAATTATCTGGTACGGACCACTCAGAAATAGACGCATTAAAGATCTTTGTTAGCGGCACAACAATGCTATCTTTTAATTCTTTTAGTTGTATGGGATATATGGAATCCGGCCCCGGTGATTTACGCGTTTTCATTTTATCAATATAGCGCGTTACCTCCCCTTCACTAACCACTATATTATCCAAAATATTACCATTATCAAACGGTATTATGTCCGTGACCGTAGGGATATTTGTTACATCTTCTATAGTAAAAACTGACGTAAAAAAATTCGTTTAGCAAGGTAGCCATTTCCTTGTTTTCAGAAATAGATCTCCGTTTAGATTTTTCAAAGGCCCCAAGACGCCTTTTACTGGATTTCTATTATTGACGTATTGAAAGAATGGTGTAACGAAAAAAGATGTTGAGAGATTTTTACGGGGCCAGGATGCTTATACACTTCATAAACCGGTGAGAAAAAGGTTTAACACAGCCAAGACAACAGCCGCATCGATTGACTATTTGGCAGGCAGATTTAACAGAGATGCAAAGATATTCACTGCACAACGATGGCTACCGTTACATCCTATTCATAATAGATGTATTCTCTAGATACCTGTGGCTAATTCCCCTGAAAAATAAATCGCCTGAAACAGTTGCTAAAGCGGCCAAAACGCTGATGTTGAAAGAAAACAGGATTCCTGGCTATTTTTGTCCGGATATGGGAAAAGAATTTATAGGACGAGCTTTTCAGAACATGCTGTCAGAGTTTAATATCAGTTACTACACTTTCAATTCTATAAATAAGGCTTCTTTAGCTGAAAGAGTTCAACGTACCATAAAGGAACGCATGCACCGATACTTTACACATAAAAACACATACAGATATATAAACGTTCTCGATTCATTGGCTTCATCCTACAACCGTCACACCATCGTACGATCGGTACAACTAACGATGTTTTAGAAAGAGGCAAGCGCCCGAGAAGAGATGGAGTGCCGCTACCACCACACTCTGTGCGTTTCAAATTCAATGACTATGTAAGACTGTCACGTTCGGGAAATAAATTCGCGAAGGGTTTTGAGCAAGGATGGACACGCGAAATTTTTAAAGTTAGAACTATGATGCCTAAAGGTGAGATAATGATGTATTACGATGAAGATTTGAATGGAGAAGAGATCTCTGGAGGCTTTTACTGCGAGGAATTGCAGAAAGAGCATTTAATTTAGGAAAAAATGTGTTTAAAATTGAGAAAATTTTAGGAAGCAAAGGTACAGGAAAGAGAAAAATGTACCTTGTGAAGTGGCTAGGTTACCCAGAAAGCTTCAATACCTATATAAAAGCTGATGCAGTAATGAAGCTTAATTAGTATGCAGCATGACTCCTAACCATTTCTACGTCACACTCCTCTCCTCCTCATCCTTGTCTGGACACCCTAACAACACACTAGCCAACTTTGTAACAGAACTCCATGGGCCCATTGAATTGGGTCGTGATTCGTATTACGTGGGGATATGTAAATTTCAGCTGGACACCCTCTTTTTAAATATTGATTATAAAGATACCGTATTTACGGTTCTCAGAGACATTGATGAGTGTGAAAAGCCGGGTTAACTCGGGATGAAACTATACGTATGGCACAAACTAAGGCTGCACGGCACTACAGTACACCAGTGACACTAGGACCGGGGCGTTATGGTTCGGTGAGGATGTTGTGAGAGACTTAAACGTAAGTTTTAAAAACTCAAATCTTACGAATGATTTATTATCGAAATCGTAAACAAGGAAACCATGCACATACTCTAATCTAAAATCAAAGGTTAACAGAAATCTTAAAGACGGAAGAGTGTTCAAAATTATAACCGAGGGGCGTTATCGAGCAGCCTTCCAAAGAGACACCTTTCACGAGGCACCGCATGACTTGTCCACTTAGTGTATCAATTGAAGATGGAGAAATTGGATGTAAGCTCTCAGCCTCCAGACATGTGCTATATTTACAGCAATATAGCGGAACACCAGTTTGTTGGGGATACCCAGGCACGCCTGCTGCGCATAGCACACATCCCCAACCATAGAGGAAGGAGCTTGAGTATTACATATGACATACCCCATTATGTGAATGTCGCAACTAACCTAATAACTAATATCTCAATATCTATAAGAACGATTGGGGGCAAAAATTTCCATTCGGTGACGGGAGCTTAACAGTGAAGCTGCACTTTCGACGCACTGAGTTATAATGGCCAGAAAGCCTTTCACGGTATACCGAGGGGTGAGATACCAGCGTGGTAGTAGACTTGGGTCCATTTTTTCATCCATACTACGCACCGCTGTCCCACTGTTGAAGAGGGGGCCAGGTACCTAGGGAGGAAGGCGTTACAAACAGGTTTTAATGTGGCAGAGGACATATTGGGTGGAACTAAGCCTAAAGAAGCTCTAAAAAAACATTTAAGGCGTACACGGAATGAAATCATCAAAGCCGCGAAGAGAAAAATGCGTGGTGGCGGAAAGAAGAGAAATGCTAGGAAGAAGGGGTTACCAACACGTGGTGGAAAGAAGAAGAGAACTGTTAGGAAGAAGGGGTTACCATCACGTAGCGTTAAACGTAAAAGGAAACCAAAAAAGAAGTGTTCAAAGCGTATGAAACCCTATGGCTGATCATTTTTTTAAATGATATAAGCTGAGGACGCTACTCTCACGAATCATAGATTGACTAATACTCGTCGAGGGAGGTGGCACTATTTCTGACTCGTCATGGCACGTTTCATTCATCTGTGTAGTTCACAATGTTGTAAATCGGAACTGTCCCTCTTTGATATACCACCTACTCAGGTCTCTATTGAGCATAGTGACTTTATTACAATTAACCCGTTAAACACAATTAGTTCACCCAATGCCCCTATAGAATTCGTGATACCCAGTTCAGACCCTTACTTTTTTGACCCGAGCTGCATGCACATGTATGCTAAACTAAGCATTGCCCATTCTGACGGAACGGATTGCGATGATAGTTATGCTGCCTACCCTGAAACCAACTTTCTGCACTCCATATTCAGTCAGTATGACGTATATTTAAATCAGACTAACATCTCGGCAGGCACGGGGTACTATCACCTACGATCGTATCTGGAAAATGTCTTCAACTTTTCAAAAGAAGCGAAGGACACCTTTTTAACCGCCGAGGGGTATTACCACACTAAAGATGAAGATGGAATAAAGGATAAATTTAAAAATTCTAAAAAAAAGATATACGAGTGTTTTGGACGCCTGCATACAGACTTTACTTTCCAGGAGAAGTTGTTTATGAACGGGGTAGATATGAAATTGAAGCTTACCCGCACGAGCCCTGAGATCTGCATAAATCTGGGGGCTGACCAAGAAGAAGGCGCGAAACCTGTTGTGATACAGATCATGGAAACGTATTTGCGTATACGCCGTGTGAAATTAAGTCCCCGAAGCAAATAGAAATTGAGAAAGACTTACACACAGTGAAATATCCAATTAACAGGGTACAGATCAAACTGTACACGATTCCCGCAGGGCTGGCATCGAAACAGCTAGAAAACATTGCTCTTGGAGTCCTACCTAAAAGGATTTTAATTGGAATGCAAGACCACGCCTCGACGAATGGAAATTATAAAAAGAGTGCGTTAAAATTCGAGAATTTCGGCTTAAAAATATTACTCTATACGTAAATGGCATCGCTCTGGGTGGGGTAATGGATATGGATTACTCATCAGATGCTGTGTTCCCGCTCTGCGCGAGAGCTTATAGTAGTTTGGCTCATAATACAGGTGCGTGTGATGAACTTGGTTTCGGCATAACTCAGAAAGAATTTGTGGAACAGTTTAATATTTACTCATTTGACATTACGCTTGACTTAACTGCTGGCGTAAATACGCATTTAAACCCCCAAGCAGACCGGCACCATTTCAGTGAGGCTGGAGTTTGCCAAACCTATAGACGCCCTATTAGTGTACTAGTATACCTCGAGTCGCAAGCCCTAATAGAAGTAGATAGATTTAGGAACGTCACCAGATTTTTAAAATGGACGCGAATACACTCCAGAGAGTGAGAAAAGTGACTGTTTCGCGCGATCAAAATTTATCGGTGTTCGCAAGAATGAAATATTGAAGCTGCTAGCACGAGAAAATGGTACGGGGTTATCGTTAACACCGACATTGTAGGGGGTGAGGGGATTCTTTGGTTTGCAATCTATTTCAAAACTAAGAAAAGAATGTACTATTTTCACTCACTCGGCTTTCCACTATGGTATGACTCGACAATTGTGAAGTTCATAGCACAACTAGATGTGCCAGAGGTTATTTGGAATCCATATCGTTTCCACGAATATTATACTGAAACATGTGGACTGTATTGTATTTTGTTTCTCATGCATATGTCGCGTGGGAAGGGATTTATGATTTTTTTAAAATTATTAGATTTATACGACAGAAATATGAATGATAAATATGTGTGCAGACAGATAAAAAAAAGGTTCCCATATGTTAGTACCCCCTGTAATGTGTAAGATTTATATTGTGTAAATCTGTATATACATTTGTAGCCATTAAGAATTGGGACGCTGACCCTTTTTGTACATGTTTTTCTACTGTTTAGTAAATGAAAATATATTGTGTTTGTTCTTATCCTCAAAAAAACTTACATAATCTCCTCGATGACAGCGCACTCGCTTGACCGGATGTGTGTCAATACCACGACTTCTGGATCGCTGGGTAGGCTAGGTGGGGTGGCTATCACTTCATTTATCACCCTTTCGTCAAAAGTAGCTATAATAATTATGGTCTAGCTCCGTCTCGGTCCTGTAATTAAAATAGATGCATGAAATTGGATGCGGCTAAAAGTATTGTGTCCACCATATATATATATATATATATATATATATATATGAGTCATAGGCGATGATTAAGCATGTTTTTCAAAACACCCTTATTGCAATTTGGCAAAATCCTACTGTGTGCTGCATTATCTTAAAATCCAAAAGAAATGTAAAAACATACTATAAGCTTCAAAGCACTTACATTATTTCCTCTACAGCCTAACGCTCGCTGTCCCGCGCCAATACCACGACTTCTGTATCGATGGGTCGGTTTGGCGGGGTGACTATCACGTCATTCATTCTCCTTTCGTCAAAAGTGGCAATAAGACGGTCAAGTTCCGCCCCGGTCCTATAATTAAAATAGATGCATGAAATTGAATGCTGTTAAAAGTATTGTGTCCACCCTATATATATATATATATATATATGAGTCATAGTCAATGATTAATCATATTTTTCAAAACACCTTTATTGCAATTTGGTAAAATCCTACTGTGGTGCTGCATTATCTTAAAATCCAAAGGAAATGTAAAAACATACTACAGGGTGGGGCACGGGAATCAAGTGTTTTTTGAATAGCTAGTAATCGGCCATTAGGAATGGGAGGGGCGTGCGGTAGGTAGCATTCCATTCCTGGGTTCATAGCATTTAACTTTAACTAACACTCACCTTTATCTTTCAGGTGCCATCATGGAGCAGTGGACGTTAGAACACCGCATGTTCGCGTATGATCATTTTGTTAGGAGTGGCGAGTCAGTGACAGCAGTTCAGCGTGCGTTTCGCCGCAGATTCAACATTCATCGAAATGACTCTGTTCCCGCTCGTGACACAATCTTACGTTGGGTTAACAATCTTCGAACAGGAGGCTCAATAATGAAAACAAAACCGAAGGGCCGCAACGCATTGTGCGTACTCCAGAGAACGTTGAAAGGGTCAGACAAGCGATGTTGCAAAGCCCAGGCCGCTCTGCTCGGAGACATTCAGCTGCACTCGGAATCAGCAATCGTACTGTTAGACGGATTTTGCATGAAGAATTACATTTTCACCCATACAAGTTAGCGATGGTGCAGGAATTGAATGTAAACGATTGCCCCCAACGACTGAATTTTGCACAGGAAATGCTTGCACTTTATGAGCAGAATGAAAACATGATGGTGGTAATGAGTGATGAAGCCCATTTCCACCTTAATGGGCCGTCAACAATCAAAACTGTCGGTATTGGGCTGCTGAAAATCCGCGACAACTCCATGAAAAACCGCTGCATAGCCCTAAGGTTACAGTTTGGTGCGCGGTGGGAAAGTTTGGCGTCATCGGTCCCTATTTCTTCGAACAAAATGGGGTTACCGTTACCATAACATCTGGGCGTTACATTGAGATGGTGAACACCTTTTTCATCCCTGAGTTACGAAGAAGGCGTATTGCTCGTCGACATTTGTGGTTTCAGCAAGATGGGGCCACGCCACACACCGCCAGAGCGTCAATGGCTGTTCTTCGCCCCCTGTTTCCCAACCATCTCATTTCGAGATTTGGTGACATTGCATGGCCCCCTCGGTCCCCTGACTTGTCCACATGTGACTTCTTTCTATGGGGGTACCTCAAGTCACGTGTCTACGAGGACAAGCCCCGTACATTAGATGCATTGAAGGAAGCGATCCGTCAACAAATCATCCAAATCAACAGAGACCTGCTGGGAAGAGTGGAGGCCAATTTTCGTAAACGCCTTCAACAATGCGTCGACAGCCAAGGACATCATATGCCAGATATAATTTTCGGTACATGATTATTATGACATGAAATGCTATGTTCTTACGAATGTTGTTCTACCAATATATTTTCTTTACAAAAATAAATATCATTTTCCTGATTATTCCAAAAACACTTGGTTCCCGTGCCCCACCCTATATATAGCGGCAAAACACTTACATTATTTCCTCTACAACCTCGCTGTCCCACGCCAATGCCACGACTTCTGTATCGATGGGTGGGTTTGGCGGGGTGACTGTCACTTCATTCATTTCATTCTCCTTTCGTCAAAAGTGGCAATAACACGGTCATGTTCCGCCCCGGTCCTATAAGGTTAAGTAAAAATAAAGAGATACAATAAGAAAAAATACCGCGTATTTAAGAAGCAGATAATTCTTAAAAGTTTTAATATTTTTAAAAACCTACCTGTACAAGAAATGTACAAATATGAACACCTCATATATATATATATATATATATATATAATATATTTATATATATATATATATATATACCTACGAAAGAACCAGGCAATATTTAAAAAAAAATTTCAAAACGCATTTATTGCAATTTGGTGATTTCCTACTGCAGTGCTCCATGATCGAGAAAAATGAAGTTCCAGGCTCAATTGTGTTAGGTTAGGTTAGGTTAGGTCAGGTTATATTATAAACGAGAAAAATTCATCTTTAAATTATCGAGAAACAGACAAAACAATGTGACTAATTTTACGTTGTAGAAAATTCAGAGCAAAAAGGAAATTAGATTGTCATTTTTAACCTTTAAGCAATGCAAACTAATTTTCAATACTAATAAATGAATGAGATTTGTTTGTTAGGTTATTTTAGGTTATGTCAGTTTATATTATAAACGAGAAAAATTCATCTTTAAATTATCGAGAAACAGACAAAACAATGACTAATTTTACGTTGTAGAAAAATTCAGAACAAAAGGATATTAGATTGTCAATTATAAGTTACTCACATCTCAGCAGCAACGTTTTCATTGAAAGGATCTTGCATATCGCCACAAATTTCCATAACATCCTGTGTTGCTAAGAGGCCGCCCCGATCTGCAGCGTCGAAGAGATGTGCCACTGCATGGGAATATTCGGACTCGCATTCCTGCAAATCGTGCGAAGCGTACAGTTGATCCATGGCTTGTATGATGCACTAAAATGGGAGAAACTGACTCTCTGTGTCGTGATTTGGCGTTTATAAGGGGGCATGCGGCCTGCCCACAAGAGCGAGCCTTGGCACCCTATTGGCTAGCGGTGAAATTTAGGCGGGAATTAGAACTTAGGCATGCATTTTCGACCAACCCGAGAGCCTGGCCCCTTTCCAAAGAACCGTGATTGGGTGTTCCACGAAAGCTGGGCATGAATTTTGCAGCCCACGCTGCGTACAGAGCTGTGATTGTGAGTCCCAATCAAATCTGGGTGGGGCGTCTGTTCCGATGCGTTGGTCACTATCTGCTGCAAATTTTATTTTTCTGTGATGTACCATATCGTTCAACAAATATTGATTTAGGATTTGAGAACCAAAACATCTGCCTGTTTGAATTGAATTCTCCCATGAGGGCGTTCTTTATTTCCCGATCGACTCAATTTAAATTTCTGCGAAAATGTCTTATATTGTCACAAAACCTTTCTGTGGTGGAAGCAGTCCTCTGAAATCTTTGCTTATTTTTTGATTAGCCTTTACGGCCTTGCTCGGGTATATGGTCACTTACAGATTAGGGGTGGCAAAGGTCACAGATTCAAAAACATTTTCTGTGCTGCATTGTGTCACACTGACCATTCCGCAAATTGTAAATAAATTTAAAATGAAAAAAATCTTTACCATGCGATATATATATATATATCCTTCGATTATTTCCCCGACAATACAATTTATTTTTCTGCGAAAAATAAATTTACTGAAGAAGAATTCTTGACCCTTAGGGATAAACTGCGTATTTGCTTATATGCCCGCATGCTGAATAGAAAACACATGTATTGTGTGGGCTGTTTCAAGGGTAATCTGTTTATCGGTTTTTACGGCCAAATGGTGATTAGAAAAAGATGTACGTATGGTTTCAGATATGGTATTGAAGAGACGTGTTATTTGTTCTGAAAGGCACCAGCTCGGCCCTTGTTTTGTATGATAATTTGGTAGGCCTAAAACTTACTTAAAAATAGAATAATTACAATTTATATTTAATTTTCTCATTTAGCGAGTTGATGAGAATAGATTGTTTTTCGACATGTGAACAGCCTTAGGACCGGAGAGTTGTTTAAACAAATCGACTAAATAAATAATCTGGAGATAGCTGAGAAATTTTTTTTTTTCAAAACACGTAGCGACCTTTATGAGATAGATAAGGGGATGTTAGTTTAATTAAATACGTGATTGTCATTATTTTGTAATTTTCCACAAAAATTTCCCGAGAATTTTCGGATGAAAATTTAACGGCTCTGACCATCGTTCGACCTTTATGGTCGGTTGGTACCAATGGGGTTCTCTGAAAGGGGGAATGAAACGAGAATAAGGGGGTGAGTGAGACAGAGTGGGCGGCGGAGAGTGAAAAAAAAAAATTACGCCAGAAACAAAAAGATAAAAAATAATTTCCACAATAAAATTAGTGTTAATTAAAAGTAAAAACAGATCTAAGACTGAAAGGATATAAATAAATAATAATAATAATATTAATAATAATAATTTTCAGTTTCTATATACTGTACCACACGGCTTTCAGGAACTCTAAACCAGTCAGCATTTCCAATAATGCAATTTTGGATCATAGGCTCATTGCATCGAAATGCACTATTGGTTGGAAAATATAAGTCAACCAACAGGCCTCAATTTAGTCATACACACACTGTCTGACGACTATTTTTGCATATTGTACACATTACTTACGTACTGCATATGATGACTTCTACTTCCTTTTCTGTATATATATATATATATATATATATATATATATATATGTGTGTGTGTGTGTGTGAAGGGGTCATCAGGAAATTATTTTATTTTTGAATTGACCAGCCTTAGACCCACGGAGAACATTGTGGGGCCCTGAGTAACGAGTCCAGCCCGGGATGCGGACCCGGCTCCTTTTAGCACACTGTGACACTTGGATGAGGCGCAGTGCACCCAGCAACCGGACGGGGTGATGCCGAACCCGTTCCTTTTAGCGCACTGTGACACTGGGCGCCGGGACTCTTCCGCGCCAACGCGCGACGCATCAACTGGTGCCGGGTGCGATGATGCCCTGAGGCACTGGCTGATGACACCTGGAGACACTGGCTGATGATGCCCTGAGGCACTGGTTGATTAAGCCAGCTGGCTGATTAAGGGCCTATAAGAGAGCGGCAGGCGGATGAAGGAGTCATATGAGCATGGCTGGCAGCCAAGCGAACACCCTTTCTCTGGGTTCCCTCCTCTCTCCACCTTCCTCTCTCTCTTTCTCTCTCTGCCCCTTTGGGGGGTGAGGCATTCCCACCTTCTCCCCGAAAGAGGCTCCCTTAGGTTAGGTATGCCCCTTTGGGGGGTTCAGCTTGGGGGATAACTCCAAGTTGCATACCCCTTGCAACACCATTTTGGGGTTGGCACTCCCCTTTGGGGGGGTTCAGCTTGGGGGATAACTCCAGGTTGCATACCCCTTGCAGTCCCATTTTGGGGTTGGCAACAAAGGTGGGTGGGGGTTGGCATCAAGGGGGGTGGGGGCTGGCAACAAAGGGGGTGGGGGTGCCTTGCAACAACGGGGTGTGGGTGCACTGCAACAAAGGGGTGTGGGGGTGCCACCAAGGGGGGCGGGGGTTGGCACTCTTACAACATTATGCAACATTGCAATGCAATTGCACTCATACATTTTGCAGTCATCTACTCAGCACGAAACACGCTTTTTTTTTTTTTACTTATTCGCTTCATTTCTTTATTTCTTTCACCTAAAGTTTTATTTAACAAAAACTTTCAATTCGAAATGTTTTATTAATTCGTACACCTTTTAAATTTTAAAGCACACGACATATATAAAATATATAAATAATAGTATTAAAAAGGGAAATAAAACAATTAAATGCACCTCTGTTTATTATATACAAAATACAAATACCTTGTAAACTCACATATTAAAATTAGAGCGAACAATTAAAATATTGGCAATGTTTTCGGGCAACAAATTGTTTCTTTGAGGACTTAAAATCAATCTGAAAAAAGAAAAAAGCCATTTGACACTAACGGAACTGAAAGCCGTTCCACACTAACGGAACTTATAAAAGCCGTTCCACATCGAATTAAAGGATAAATGGATATTTTAAATCCATACAAATGTTAAGTCGCAAAAAAAGGAAAATAATTCACGTTATTTATATTTTTTTGCAATCCAAATGCTCCTCAAAATTGAAAAGCAAAACTGTTATTTTTAATCTATTCGAATTAAGATTTCAGTTTTTGATTGTTTTTCAATTTCAGTTCGAATTTCGACTTTAGTTGTCAAAAATTTTCAGTTTGAGTGTTTTTTCGATTTCAGTTCATAAAATAGTATCGGTTTTATCAGTTTATCGATTCCAGTTCAATTCAATTTCCCATCCCTGATATATATATATATATATATATATATATATATACATACGAGAGTTGTTCAAAAAGTAAGTTTACAAGGTTAATTACCGGTGCATTATGCATAGTACAATAATGTTGTTGGTAGTACAATATTTTGTTAGGCATGTGTGGCAACATCCGGGGTCACCACGAGCCAAAAAGTTCAAGATTGCATCATTTTTTGGGACTACCAAGGCGTTTTGCATGTTGAATTCATGCAAAAAGGGACAAAATAAATGCCACTTCTTATTGTGAAACTTTACAGCGACTCGGCACGGTTATCAGAAGAAAACGTCCTGGAATGCTAACTGCAGGTGTGGTGTTCTTGCATGACAATGCACGCCGTCACACTGCAAATCAAACACGCCAACTTCTGGAATCGTTCCACTGGGAAGTCATGGATCATCCTCCCCGTAGTCCTGACCTTGCAACAAGCGACTTCCACTTGTTTCCAGACCTAAAGGAACACCTCGGAGGTAAACAATTTCAAAACAATGTTGATGCAGAAGCGGCCGTACGAAACTGCTTAAAAACTAAGGAGCCTACATTTTACTCGACCGGCATCGGAAAGCTTGTCCCAGGCTACGACAAATGTTTGAATCTGTTTGGTGATTATGTAGAAAAGTAGTAATAAGTTGTTGAAATACTTCTAATAATTACTTGCCTTATAATAAAAGTTTCTTCAAAACACCTTGGCCCTGTTACTTTAGAGAATCGTCTTACAGGACAAAGTTACCTAGAATTTCTGCAAAATGAATTGCCAGGACTATTGGAGGATGTTCCTTTGGCTACATGCGCTGGTATGTACTTTCAGCATGACGGAGCTCCTCCGCATTCTACCTGTCTGGTGATGCAATACCTAAATCAAACTTTCCCTGGTCGATGGATCAGCCGCGGTGGTCCCATTCAATGGCCACCAAGGTCTCCAGACCTCTCTCCGTTAGATTATTTATTGTTTGTCGGGGTGGATGAAAAGTCAAGTTTACAAAAGAAAGGTGGATACACGAGACGAATTGCTCGCGCGCATTTTGGATGCTCCTGCCCGCATAAAGGAACGTCAAGATCAACTCAGACGAACAACACGCGATCTTCGCACACGAGTTGCAAAGTGCATTGAGGTTGACGGTGGGATTTTCGAAAACGTATTGTAAACTGTAACAAATGTCATTTCTGTATCTGATACCATTCAAAATACCAGTGTTTAAACATTAACTGTTAGAAACAGTAATTGGTTTCTCTTTCTTGATTATCATTAACAATGCTTTTGTATTTGTAGATTCAAACAGCTCTATCTCCGTAACCATTCAGAATTAGACACATGTTCATATAAACTTTTTTTCTCACAATGACCGATACTATCACCTCCCGAAGTATTGACCTTTCCTTTTGAAACACCCTGTATATAATCGTCAGTACACAATATACGTTATAAAATTAAGACAAACCTCCTTATAAAATGTTGAGCGATTTAAACGTAAGAAATTTAAAGAGTGAAGTAGTATATGAGAAAAAATTTAGTGTAATGCAACTGTATGCAACATGATTAATATTGATTGTTTTAAGAAACGTTACAGAGCCAGACCCCTGCAACATCGCACGCAAGAGGGGTATGTAGCAAAGGGGGTGGAGGGGTGTATGCAGGAAGGGGGATCGAGGGTAGACCATTCAAGGGGGGCTAACCTAACCTAGCAGCTCAGGTTTACAAGGGTATATATATATATACGAATTGTGTATGCATGTATATATATATATATATATATATATATATATATATGTTATGTAAGCATGTATGTTTGTGTTGGAAAAATAAAATAAAATTCTTTATTAAGAGCATGTTTGGAGAAGCACAGCCGTCCGCTGGAGCTTCTTGGCGCAATATGGATGGCTTCGGAATATAGCCAGACGTATGACTTAGACAACCAGCCATATATATATATATATATATATATATATATATATATATATATATATATATATATAGAGTATTATACACGCGTTCAAAATTATGGAAACACTCTTTCTGTTATTTGTATTTATACTGGCTGAGGCGAAAATTCATTTCGCCTGAGCCAGTAATATTTCAGCAGTGTGAGTGACGTCATCGGCGTCATAGCAGGTAGTTTATATTCGTAGCAATACAGAGCATTGTGGTTGTCTCGCCTCATGAATACAAGGCGAAGCAAGTTTTTTTCGAATGGTAGCACTTTATGCATGAAATATAGAACTTTTTGTGTACAAAATGAATGGGAAAAAAACTTTTCATGAATATTTTTATGCTTTTATATAAATTTATCTTATTAATATATATATATATATATATATATATGATGGAATATTTTGTTTTTATTAGGTGAGGCGTCGCCTCACCTGCCTAATCTAAAGAACCGCCACTGATATATATATATATATTATAATATATATATATATAAATTAGGTATAGTGTTGATGATTTATTCAATGAAACTTTACACAGAACATGTGTGTTCATTATTATCTACCCTGAAAGGAAAATGAATTTTAAAAAAATCAACATATGAAACTGTATATCTACTTTTGGGCCACTCTGTATGTATATTGGAAATTGCGAGGTTTTCTAAGGAATGTTTGTTTGCTTGTATTTTGTTATGATACAGCTGTGTTAATTCTACTTTATGTGTGTACGAGTTTTATTTTACTTTCTATGCACACCCACATATATACATTTCATATACTCTTGTGGGCCTGAGCTGCTAGGATAGGTTACTCCTTGGAGTTCACATGTATACAACTCATATATATATATATATATATAAGCTTTGCTATACATGCATACACACCCACACACACTTATATATACTTTTGTGGGCTTGAGCAGCCAGGTTATGTTGCCCTGCCCCTTGGAGTTCACACACACACACATATATATATGATCTTCTGCTTCTTTCTGAAAGTGCAAGTTTACTCTTTTAAATTCACTTAGTATGGGCTTTATAAATGTTAGATATAATTCATTTGCAACATCAGAATATATTGCATAAACCGCTCTGGACACATATTTGTCGAAAATTGTGGAGGCAGACTGGAAATGAATTTTCAAAGAATTCCATTGATTAAGGATTCTCTTAACGCAATTTCTGCTTGCCAACCATCGTGCAGTTGAAAGGGGAATTATCTGTAGAGGTTCTTTTCCATTATTAACCAACTTATATACATATATATCCATGTAACATTCTCTTCTAAGAACAGATCTGTGAAAGCAGCTATATTTCTCTAAGCATATAATCAATTTTAGAAGGCAATTCTTAGGCCCTTTTTATTTATTTCATAATCAGTAGATTTATTTAAATATATTTCCGAAGAAACTTTTCTAAAGGAAATCTTATTTACCTTATATATTTTTTTCTTAATTAAAGGAAGTTTTGAAATTTGCGATTTAATATCAAAACTCGTACAAGGAAGATTTTGAATAACCCATGAAGCAGTATGTAGCCAAACCGGAAAATTTAGTAGCGCCGGCGTGTTGAAAGTAGCCCAATTCACGATTTTTCGGCCAATCTTGCAACCTGGAGGTAAAGGAGAGGTGTTTCCTACACCCTACACCCCCACGCATTCAAAGCAATTTACATCATTCTTATTCCTATTGCTCCGCCCACTGTCTTCGCAAACAACCGCACTGCACCTCATTCGGCCTTGACTGAGTCAAGAACTCCGCTAAGCGAGTTGTGGTGATTAAATTCAAGGCTTTTGGAGCACCTCAAGATGTTGTCTGTGAAAAAAACCTTTTGTAGGATCTGTAAGATGTCCAAAAGGCAACTTTTCCACGATGTTAGAATTCAAACAATTAAATTCAAGTTTTTCGCTTGTAGGTCATAATGCAATTTTAATCTAACATGTTAAATCTCTAAAACAGTTCGTAATCTTAAAGGTGTTTAATTAAAAAGTGGGGAGGACAAAATGTGTTGAGACATGTTTTCAATTTTTAACTTTATTTTAACACACACACACACACACACACACACACACACACATATATATATATATATATATATATATATATATATATATATCAGTCATATATATATATATATATCTAGTTTTTTTTACCATGTATTTTTTTTGTTTTGTTTAGACTAACTGAGATCACCGAATAATTTCACATGAGAGTAAATAAAATAACATTCTAAATATTCTATTGCCTTTTATGTAACTGAAAAATAAATTTAAATAAAAAGTTACACTTACACTGAAGAAACAACTGGGGCATATGTACATTTTGAATGTCAAAATTATTTATAAGACTAAAGCGTCCATACAGGTCACGTTTGTGAGACTTAAAGGATACAATAAATTCTTGGGATACAGCAATAATTTTTACTGAAACCAAATCCTTGGCTCCTAAAGAAAATGAATGGTGTGCTGCGTAAGATTTGTTTACATGTTCAGTTTTCTTTCGACTCTTATCTCACCGTTTTTGGCCGCGCATTTTTCTTCCTTTATCTTCCATAACCATCATCTTCGATTCAATTTTTAAAACCCCCATCAAATCTGAAGAATAATTTGTACTGCTATCTATGTCGAATGTTATATACGCGATAGGAGAGAATGTGGCGGTTTACCATTTTCACCCCTTTTAAAAAGTGCTAGTGCAGAAGAGACATTAATTTAGATGAGTCTCTCTCTCTCTCTCTCTCTCTCTCTCTCTCTCTCTCTCTCTCTCTCTCAATTAATTACACCAGTTTTTATGTTCCTTTGCAAAATCAAGGCACTTTTTCTTATTCTCATCTCTAATATACATCTCTCTGATGACAACTTTCCCTTACATCCCACGTTCTTGAGACCTTCTTTTTACAGTGGACGTGTTTACAGAAATCCCATGGTCTTCCTAAATGGCTGCACATTTTTGGGACTGTCATCAAGGGAAATGATGAGCAGAATTTTTTAATAAATCGATCCTCTTTTCCAGTGGTTATTCTCCGTCGACTTTGCTATTAGTACTGTAGAAAAATTGCAGTTTTCTTCCACCTCTGTGAAGTTCTTCGCACTGCTCCTTTTGGATATTTTCACTTACAATGCAATTTCTCTAATGCTTACTGCCTTCTTTATGACGAGTGAATGTTTGGCCTGTTAATTCGCATGGTAACGCTCTATTTATGAATGAAAATGAAATGAAAATGAAAATGAAAAGGTTTATTGGCAGACCATAGTCCAGGGGTGGGGAACCTTTTTTCATTGGAAGGCCGCATTTCATTTAACCAAGACCCTATTAGGCCGCATGCTGAGTATTTAACATATACAGTACAACAAAATGTCATATTTTAGTCTACAATCTACATATTTACTAATTTTAAATCAAACTTGATAATACGTGAGGGTTTTTATAATAAATAAAAAATTCAGCAAGTGCATTTATTTTTGGGGGGGGGGGAATAATTGACAATAGAACTAACATTAAGTGAAAAATTATATTAAGTGAAATGATGTTAATATTAAGTGAAAAAGAGATAAACCATTTAATGACTTTTTTGTGACTGCTTATTGCGGGACAGGAGTCGTACATTTGGTTCCAACATCGTTAACCTTAGTTTTAGTTGGTCCTACAGGTGCATATTCGTCATCTGAGATCTCAAGCGCGTTTTGATTTGAGTCACATACAAAAACGTTGATTCACAACAGTAGGTTGTGCCGAAACCAGACAACATTCGACGAGCATGTTCTCGCAGACGTGGGGATTCAACGGCATTTTTCCATATTTCAACAGGATCATCCTTAGTATCAAATAGAGACTTAAGGATATTATCTTCTAATAGCTCAATCAACTCCATCTGTAAATCTTCAGGTGCTTTGGAGATATCAACCAGGTGTGGTTGGAAAGCTAGTTTCAGTGTGAAGTCATGTTTCTCAAAATCTTCAAATCTTCAAATCTTTCATCGTATTCTTCAATCAGGGAGTCTAGGACAGCTGTGTATTCTTTCACATCGTATTCCCTTAATGATTTGCTTGTATCTTCTTCATCAATTACCTTTCCCAGTTCAGGGAAGTGTTCAGCTGAAAGTTTCGATCGGGTAAGGATAGTTTTGAAAAAGCGCAGCTTCCTTCGAAAAGCCTAGATTTTTTGCCACATTTCATATATGGATTTAGTTTTACCTTGCAAAGAAATATTCAGGTCATTTTGCCTTGACATTACGCCACAAAAAATGCAGCATTTCTGCAGAAATCCTTTTTTGACAATTTACATGGTTCATTGAGTTCCTCAAAAAATCTTGTGATTTGTTTTCGCAAAGACAAAAGTTTTTCAAAGAATTGGCCTTGTGACAACCAGCGCACTTTAGAATGATACGGAAGATCCACACTGAATGTTTCATCATTAAGCAAAAACATATTGCGAAACTGGCGATGTCGTGATGCATTTGCTCTAATGTAGTTCACAATACGTATAACTTTACTTAATGTGTCACTTAAAACAGTAGATTTGGCACAGAGATTCTGTTGATGCAAAATACAGTGAAAGGAAATCAAGCTATCTGGATTTGGCAGTTCTTTTTGTAGTAGCGCAACAAATCCTGCACATTTTCCTCTCATGGAAGGTGCACTGTCTGTGCATATACTTAATAAATTACATAAATTCAGTTTCTCTTCACGGCATTTTTCTTTGAAGAGAGACAAGACGTCAATTCCACGTGTCTTCCCCGTAAGGGTACCCAAAGCCAGTAACTCCTCGTAGTATTGAAAATCTGCAGTTATAACACGAATAAAAAATGACACTTGCGCTGAGTCAATAATATCAGTGAACTCATCCAAGGCAATCGAATAATAAGTATTTTCGCTTTGGCATATTGTATGAAGCTGTTCAGTCATATTGAGGGCTAATTCATGTTGCCGATCAGTATGGTCCTTCTTGAAAGAGGTAGTTATTTGTATTTGTTAACCTTGTCTGAATCTAAAGAGGCTACAACTTCAACAATGCATTCTTTTATGATTTCCACATCGCTATATGGCTTACCTCTTTTTCCAAGTATATATGCTACTTTATAAGTTGCTTCAGTGATTTCAGTCCCTAGGCCTGACATCGTTTTAAATACTTGCTGTTGTTGCTGCTTTTGAAGTTTCATCTTCGTAAGTGCAGACTTTCGGGGTTCTCCTTCCAATATAGCATACTTGTGGTTCTTATGAATTGCATAATGCTGATATGCATTGTGTTGCTTCACTGTTGCAATTATGGCGTTGTAGAACAAACACATCATTTTATCTTTCTCAGCAACTATGAAATACTGCAATTCCCATTCTTCATGGAATACTCTGTTCTCTTCCTTTAATTTTCTTTTCACAGTTTTTGACATGATTAGGATACCAGAAGATTTTTAAATAAAAATGGTACACGAATTGATCAAAGATTTGCAGTTTTAAAGGAAACAAGCGTGCGTGTCACTATCGGAGAATCGTCAGTAACTGTCATCCAGTCAGCCAGTCGAGTTGGTCGTTGATAGGTAAGGGCGTAAGCCGTAAGGCAACGCTGCCAGTTTCAACTGGCAGCGTTGCCATATTTCCTATTGTTCAAGCCATAAAGAAGGCTTGTATGTGTAAGAAGCAGTGAAGCTGAAACCATGATCTAATGAAATAGCCTAAAGCCCTAAAAGGGTATCAGTTGCTGTCCATTATCGTACGGTATGAATTCTGAATGTCAAGTAGGCAGAAGGCCGCAACTAGTACCCCAAAAGGCCGCATGCGGCCTTAAGGCCGCAGGTTCCCCACCCCTGCCATAGTCCATATGACAAATATAAGTAATACAATGACAGTTCATATACTAAAGATAGAAATGTATACAATTAATTAGAAATAATACAGTAATGTCGTACTTAAGTTGAGCCACAGACAGACGCTTTCGTACCATGAATTCCATAGCTTAGAAGCAGGGCCGTTTCCTGGCATAAGCAGACTAAGCGGCGGCTTAGTGCCCCGCTGCTACTAGGGGGCCCCTAGACAGGCTCCCACGTCATAGCTCAGTGGGCAAGAATAGGAATATAGCTGAAGTTATTATTATTGTTGTTATTATTATTATCCTTATTATTATTATTCTTGTCGTATTAAGTTTTTGTATGAGACAAATGTGATAAAACGGAGACAAACGAAACGTTTTGGTCGTTATGTGTAAATAACTATTGTGAGATCTTATTTCCATATTATTTAACTTTATTCTTACTATATGCTTATACTTTCCTAAATGCTTAATTTTTCTAGTATTGTAAAACATTATTTTACTAATTTACTAATTATTAAGAGATTCTGTAACACTTTAAAACCTATGATTATTTTCGTTATGTTTTCAAGTTTATTAATTCTTTTCTCATCTTTTTCAGATAATGTGAATTTTGTTGGTTAAAACCTAAATGGTCTGATTATTTGAATGTATTTGATTAACGTTACAATTATAACAATTATTATTATTATTATCATTATTATTATTATTATTATTATTATTATTATCATTATTATCATGATTATTATTATTTAGCAGATTAGTTGTGGTTAACTAGATGTGACTTCGTGCATCTTGGAAAATGAAACGACATTATCCATCAGGAGCTGAAAAACGGAAAAAGAAGAAAATAGAGGAGGAGAAGCTTTCCAGTAGCACAGGTGAGATGTGCCACTTGTATATTCTTATGATTACAGTTCAGGCAACTAGGTTAGGTTAACCATCAAGCTAGGCAAGTGCTCAGGAATCGTGTAGAGTAACCTAGTCTCTGTAATATTTATAATATTTCGAAATGTGAAATTTAATGGATCACATCACCTCAAATTCTGTTCACACAGATCAATTATCAAACAAGATAAGAAAGAGTATTTTAGCAAAAATTAACAGAATATGTAATGTTATGTTTTTCTCAGGAGCACTACTGAAATATTTGGAAAAGCCATCCTCAGCACAGCATGATGAGCATCATGAGCCAACAGCAGGACCATCCTCTATGCAACCTCAAACACCAGTAGAAGTAGAGCCTGATGAACCAACAAGTGGCCTATCTTCTGTTCAGCTTCAAACACCACATACAGGCATTTCTACTGTGCAACAAGAACCAAGATCTGCTCCACCGCTTCATCCGTATGACTGGCCAGTTGTCCTGTCAGATGCCTTGAAGACAGATCTGGTGTCTCGAGGACCATTTCAAATCAGTCCAGATTTCACATTCCCTAAAAGAGAGGACGGTAGAAGCGTTCCTCACCATTACATGTACAGAACATTAATTAATGGGGAAAAAATAAAGCGAAGCTGGCTGATTTACTCAAGAAGGAATGATGCTCTTTGTTGCTTCTGCTGCAAGTTGTTTTCAAGGAAGTCGTACAAACTAATTACGGATGGACTTTCAGACTGGATAAACATTGGTTCGCTTCTGAAAGGCCATGAAAATAGTTCAGAACATGCAGATAACATGGCAAATGGAAGGATCTGGAACTGCGGCTAAAAACTGGGAGGACCATTGACCAAACTGAAATGTCATTAATGGAGGTAGAGCGAAGACGCTGGCGAGATGTTCTCACACGTCTTGTAAGTATAATTCAATCACTGGCAGAGAGAAACCTTGCTTTCAGGGGGTTTTCCTCTACATTGTACAATCGAGATAATGGCAACTTCTTGAAGGAGGTTGAGCTGCTTGCCAAATTTGATCCAGTGATGAAACAACACATCAGCAGAGTCGAAAGTGGCCAATATAGTCATTCAAGTTACCTAGGAAACATCATTCAAAATGAGCTCATTGGGTCCATTAGTGGGAAGATCTTGGATGCCATTGTTGCAGAAATAAAACAAGCTAAATATTACTCACTCATTTTAGACTGCACTCCAGACATAAGCCACCAAGAACAGCTGTCGATTATTATCAGAACTGTTAAAAGGGGTGAAGTACCAGAAATAAAAGAATACTTCTTGGGCTTTCTTGAGGCTTCAGAAAGTATAGGCCTGGGTTTATCAGTTCTGATTCTGAAGAGACTAGATGAACTGAATATTCACTTTGATGACTGCAGAGGACAGTCATATGACAACGGAGCGAACATGAAGGGCAAGAACAAAGGTGTTCAGGCAAGGTTATTAGAGAAGAACTGTCGTGCACGTATGTTCCATGTGGGGCTCACACTATGAATCTTGTAGTGGCTGATGCAGCTAAAGCTTCCACAGATGCCATCAGCTTCTTTGGCAACGTACAAGAATTGTACAACCTTTTTGCAGCAGCTACACAGAGATGGACAATCCTAAAGAAGCACGTGAACATAACACTCAAGTCTTGGAGTGAAACCAGGTGGGAGAGCCGGCTTAAGAGCATTGAGGCTGTGCGATACCAGAGCCACAACATCAGAGAGGCCCTGTTGGAAGTCAGAAACAATGCCACAGATGCCATAGCCAGGACTGAAGCACAAGCACTTGCAAAGGAGGTAGGGTCTTATCGCTTTCAGATTTGCACAGTAGTATGGTATGACATTTTTCATGCAGTTAACAATGTGAGCAAACTTCTGCAGTCTCCTACAATGCAGTTTGATGTGGCAGTCAACCTCCTCACAAAAACAAAAGACTCACTCACCAGCTACAGAAACACAGGTTTTGTTGCAGCACAAGTCGTAGCTAGGGACATATGTGAGGAAATGAATGTGGAGGCTGTGCTGAAGGAGAAGAGACTCAGATCCATAAAAAAGCACTTTGCTTACGAAGCTCCTGACGAACCATTTACAGAAGCCTTAAAGAGGCTGGAAGTCAAATTTTTCAATGTGGTGGTGGATTGTGCCATCGGGTCAATAAATGAGAGATTCAAAACATTAGATGATGTGAGGGACATATTTGGGGTTCTCCTAAACTTCATCACAATGAACAAGGAAGACTTGTCCCGCAAGTGTGAAAAGCTTCCTAAGATACTGAGCTCTGGAGCTGACTCTGACATTGATGGAAGAGAACTGGCCCTCGAAATTAAGAACTTGCCGACTTTACCTTCATACAACATGACTGCATTGGAGCTTCTCTCCTTCATTCATCAGAAGCAACTGGAGGAACTATACCCCAATCTCTGGGTTGCACTAAGAATTGCCTGCACTCTACCTGTGGCAGTAGCGTCAGCCGAGAGGAGCTTCTCTAAGATGAAGCTAATCAAGAACTACTTCAGATCATGAATGGGGCAGGATCGCCTCAGTGGCCTTGGCATCATAAGCACCAACCAGGACGTTGGCAGGGAGATTTCATATGATGATGTTATTGATGATTTCGCACAGAAAAAATCTAGGAGGCAAAAATTTTGAAGATACAAACTGTTCTGTATAACTGTTAGCTATTACACGATTGTATCGTAGAGTTAGTAATTGTTTGGTAGTTGATAATTGCATTATTTTTTGATACATAGTTCTGTGTCATTTATTCTAAATAATGTATGAGCTAATTTTCAGGAATTTCATGAAGAGTATTTTCTCTGTTTGTCTTCTGAAAGTACATATTTGTTGTTTTGGACATAAATGTTTCATTAAAATTGTTTCATAATTGTTTTTTATTAACACAGCCATTTTTTGTATGTGTGTGCTGAGGTGATGTGATAAGGAGTGAGTTGGTGGATGAAGGGGTGGGGCCTCAAATGGGTATACTGCTTAGGCCCCCCTAATGGCTAGAAACGGCCCTGTTTAGAAGGCATACGGCAGGACTGATGAATAGCTTGGATAATCAGATTGGTTGATTTTTTAATTCTTTGCAGTAGACTATTGAGCACGTCTTGTTTCCTCCGGGAAGCTTGGAACATTGCGGGTAGCAAACATTTGGGAAGCTGAGCATCTCGGGGGAAATTTATGTAGGAGGCTAAAAGACCTGTTGTACAGCAAATTTAGGGTTCTGCCAGAACCTTTTTTATAAGAGTTGCTGTCCGTATATATCACTGCAGAAAGTACGAAAGAGAGTGTCTTTAGCTTCACTTGTACAGAACCGGAAATTCCTTATATGTAGTCATATTCGCTTCAGCACAAAGGCTTCAAGATTGTTTTCTTATATCTGAGTCATCACTCAACGAGCTGGTGATAGACTGACCCAAATACTTAAACTCTTGTACTTCCTCAATTACTTCACCTCTCATTTTAAACCTCATATCAGCTGGCTCATTATAGCTTTTAGGATGGAATTGCTTAACCTTAGTTTTTGTAACATTAAACAGAATATCATGTTTCTGCGAATACACTTCGCAGACTTTTAGTAGCCGATCCAGACCTTTAACAGAGGGACTTATTAACACCATATCATTGGCATAAACTAAGTTATTTATCCTTATGTTATCTATACAACATCCCACTGTTGCCTCATTAAGTGAAGCAATTAACCCGTTAATATACTGTACACATTAAACAGCATAGGAAAGCGTAAAGAGCCTTGCCTTATCCCGCAAGAGGAACCAAAACATTAGCTTATTGCATATATATATATATATATATATATATATATATATATAGCCGCTATATTCTAGAGAAATTTGCATAAAACCAAGTATAGACCACCTTTCAAAAACTTATAAATCATATAGTTATGCCCTTAATTTTCATTTTCTTTCATGTAGAATAGAAAATATGATAATTTTATGGGTATGTAAACTAAACTGCAAAAAACTTGTTCGCTACCTGGATCCCTGGAAA
Organism: Bathynomus jamesi; assembly: GCA_023014485.1. Classification (NCBI taxonomy): domain Eukaryota; kingdom Metazoa; phylum Arthropoda; class Malacostraca; order Isopoda; family Cirolanidae; genus Bathynomus; species Bathynomus jamesi. Next base: position 1,223,972 of record JAJOZX010000365.1, on the reverse strand, counting down.
AAATTAGAAAAATTCCAAATTTTCCAGGTTTTTTAGCGTTTCTGCTGACTCATGATCTGCATACCGTAGCAACGTAAGGGTTAATACAAGTAAACTGGAGTAGTAAATTCTATGCAACAAAAATTTAAGAATCTTCCAAATCTTACACAACTGCTGAAAGTATAGGTGCACTTGACGAGGCTGCTTCATACCATATAAGTATTGATTCTGATAAAATTAGCATATATATATATATATATATATATATATATATATATGGTAATTTTATCAGAATCGATACTTGTATGGTATGAAGTTAGCCTGGTCAAGTGCACCTATACTTTCAGCAGTTGTACATTATATATATATATATATATATATATATATATATATACACACACATAGTATATACAGTATATATATATATATATATATATATATACACACACACATAGTATATATATATATATATATATATATATATATATATATATATAAGGAATGTACCGATTCCAGAATTTTGGCCGGTACCGATACCGATACTCGTTTTCCAACGATACCAATACTGATACTCCGATATTCAAAATAGGCCGATATTTTGCCGATACCGATACTTTATTTTAAAAATAAATAAAAACATTTGGCGTGCTCTGTGAGCAGTGGCTCCATCTTGTATATTCAAATGTTTTACCTCTCTGTCTAACTGATATTCGACGAATTAGTGGTGAAAGATATACTTTCCAACAAGATGGAGCCCCTGCTCACAGAGCACGCCAAACTGTCACATTCCATGAGAACAAAACACCGGATTTTATCAAACCTAATATGTGGCCAACTAGTAGCCCCGATCTTTCACCACTAGATTATGGTGTTTGGGAAGCCCTGAAGTCCAAAGTTTATATCCCTGCTACCAAAATAAGAGACATAGGTAAACTACGCGAAAGAATTCTGCTCGGCTGGGAGAAGGTGTCTCAACGATATGTAAACAGGTGTATTGATCAGTGGCGTCCACCTTTGGAGGCCTGCGTTGAGCAGGAAGGGGGACACATCGAGCAACTTCTCAATTAAGAAGAACAACATGCTAAGGTAAGCATCTATGAAGTATGGGAGCTCAAGACTCCTTACTTTTTTTAATGTGACAGTTTACCTCTAAGGGGTCACTTTTTCTTACCCATCCTATATATATATATATATATATGGTGAAAGATGAAAAGAAGTAAAATAAGAACGCTTACAAACCATGCAAACCCAGTCTTAACTCAAAGAAACTGTCATACCATGCAAACTATAGACATGAAAGTAAAGAGAGGATGAGAAAAGAAAAAAATATGAAGAGTATAACAAAAAGTGAGTTAGTTTACGCTACGAGCTACATCTAAGTTCGTGTTAATCTAATTAATTATTTTTTTTATAATATATATTTAACGCTGGCATATCACACGCTGACATCAATCGTCAACAGACTCAAACCTCGACTATCACCTCCAGAGCTTCTGTTGCTAATTATTTTATTATTTTAAACGACGTTAATATTTTTAAAATGCCTATCTAAACGGTTCTTGAACATATTAACACTGGTAGAGCTCACGACGGACTCGGGAAGATTATTCCATTTGTCATTTACTTTAAACGTAAAAAAGTTTTTAGCGATGTTAGTAATGAAACGCCTACCACGTAATTTAAATACGTTATTACGAGTATTGCTATTATCGAAAATGAAAAATGTCAAAATTTACTTTATCGATTTTATTAACGATTTTGAAAACCTCAATAAGCTCTCCCCTCCTTTAATCTCCTACTCTCGAGTGAATGCAAGTCTAATTCTTTAATCCTATCTTCGTAAGACATGTTGCGTAGTAACGGAATTAGTTTCGTGGCGCGTCGCTCTACCCTTTCCAACCTATCAATATCTTCACGCAAATACGGGCACCAAACCTGAACGGCATATTCTAAGTGAGGCCTGACTAGGGTATCAGGACAAAATCCCCCCGTGGACAAAATCCCCTCGCTGACAAAATCCCCCATGGACAAAATCCCCCCGGACACAACCCCCCCGGACACAATCCCCCCGCAGACAAAATACCCCTAAGGCTTTATTAAAAAAAGAAGAATACGACTGACTTTATTAAAGAAGAAAAATTAAAAACACAATAAGAATAAGAATAAGAATAAGAAAAGAGGCTTACAGAAACGGATTACAGAAACACGGATTACAGAAAAAATATCAAGATGACAATGATTTTGCCTTAAAAATTCGAATGATACCTGCTCTAGCTTTTGTGCCTCCAGAAAAAGTTGTTGATGCTTTTGAACAATTATACGATTTTATACCAGTGGAAGGTTTGCCAATTCTCGATTATTTTGAAGATAATTATATTGGAAGGCCATGCCGACGAGGACGAAGAGAACCTACTTTTAGCATTTCTATTTGGAATATGTACTCAAGAACAATTACAGAACTTCCACGTACAAATAACTCTGTCGAAGGCTGGCATAGACGCTTTGCATCTCTAACAGGATGCTCGCATCCAAACATATGGAAATTTTTAAAAGTTTTAGGGCAAGAAATAAGCTACCAACAGGCATTTATTTCTCAAATTATCGCTCGCTTGCCGACAGAACCGCAAAGGAAGAAGTATAAGTCTTCTTCTTCTCGCATTTTGAAAATTGTACAAGACTATAACAACAGGTCTATTTTTGATTTTCTTAAGGGAATTGCTTTTAATTTGTCTTTTTAAATTTTGAATTTTGCTTGACTTTGTGTTTTTAATTTTTCTTCTTCAATAAAGTCAGTCGTATTCTTATTTGTTTGCCCGGTTAGGTAATTGTACGCCCATGACGATTGGTTAGGTTAAGTCGTGATATTTTTGTTAAAACTTTAATAAAGTCAGTCGTATTCTTATTTTTTTAATAAAGCCTTAGGGGGATTTTGTCCGCGGGGGGATTGTGTCCGGGGGGTTGTGTCCGGGGGATTTTGTCCGCGAGGGGATTTTGTCCACGAGGGGATTTTGTCCACGGGGGGGATTTTGTCCTAGAAGCCCTGACTAGGGACTTGTAAAGGGACAATATAATATTCTTCGATTTAAATTCGAAATTACGCGCTATGAAGCCTAATATCCTATTAGCTTTTGCGCAAGACTACAGGCACTGGTTCCTAACTTTTAAATCTTTCGATACGCGTACACCTAAATCTACTTCCTCGTCAACGCTCGCTCACTGTCTATCGTTCATCGTGTATGTGTAATTATTGTTACGAGAACCTATACGCAAAACTTTACATTTGTCTACGTTAAATTGCATCTGCCACTTATTCATCCACTCCATAATCCTATTTACATCGTCTTGGATCCTATTTCTATCGTCCACGTTAAGAACTTTACCGCCTATTTTAGTATCGTCCGCGAATTTTGACACGTTACTGGTCAAGCCAACATCTATGTCGTTAATGTAGATTACGAATAGCAATGGGTCTAACAATGAACCCTGAGGGACACCGCTACCTACATCCAACCACCCAGATTCCCTACCATTAACAACGACCCTCTGTTTCCGGGCATGAAGCCATTCCCCTAGCCAGTTAGCTACATGACCGCGTACACCGTGCGCTTTAACCTTCGCAATTAATCTTCTATGCTGAACTGTATCGAACGCTTTTTTAAAGTCTAAATAAATAACGTCAGCTACTCTATGTCTATTGTATTCGCGCACTATTTCGTTATAAAACTCTAAGAAATTAGTTATACAAGATTTATGGCGTCGAAACCCATGCTGACTACTATTAATCAAATTGCGACTCTCTACAGTAAGTGATCGACGATACGATCCCTAACTACGAATTCCAAAAGTTTACCGACAATTGATGTTAAGCTAATAGGCCTATAGTTGCTAGCTACTGTGTGGGGTCGCCTTTTTTAAAAATGGGCGCAACGTTAGCTAATTTGAAGTCTTCATGAATAATCCCCGCTTCCAGTGACTTATTAATAATTTTTGTTAAGGGACCTACGATAACGTCTTTCAAATCTTTCAAATGTCTAGGATAAAGAGCGTTGGGGCCTGGAGCCTTGCTAACTTTATCTTATCGATATAATACGCAATCTCACCCTCGTAAACAGTTATTTCATTCGCTACTAAATGGAACGATATCGCCCACGTCGGGGACATTATTTACGTCTTCTACGATAAAAACTGTCGCAAAAATGTTGTTAAAAATATCCGCCATCGCCTGAGCGGCGGAACCAAAGCGCCGTTAGCGTCCACTAGAGGGCCTATGTTATCTTTTATCGGCTTACGATTATTGACGTAGTCAAAAAACTTTTTCGGATTATGTTTACTATCCGCAGCTACAAGTATCTCAAAATTACGCTTAGCATTCCTAACAGATCTTTTAACTTGACGTCTAAGCTCGATATATCTACTGTATTAAAGTTAGCTACCGTGCCATTGCGCTTATTAAGTCTATACGCTCTGTTACGCTCGTTTATGAACTCACCTATTTCCTTAGTCCACCACTTGGGCCTACATGATTACTAGCGCGCTTGGGCCTACGCCGAATAAACTCCCTTTCGATATTTAAAAAACTTTCTTTAAACGCCTCCCAATGAAAATTTGCGTCATTACCCATAAATAAATTATCTCAATCTTCTACTCTCATCCAATCCGCAAAACTATCAAAATTGGCCCTACGAAAATCAGGGACTTCTATTACGTTACTATTCTTACTGTTTTCTATCAATAGCTTAAACCTAATAATTTGGTGATCATTACATCCCAAACTGTCACCTACTTCCAAACCTTCGACTATATTTTCGTCGTTCGTCATCACCACGTTCAAAATACTGTCACCGCACGTTGGTTCGGTAACCATCTGTCATAAAAATTTATCTTCCATGAACTCAATCAGTCTCAAACGCTCATCATTACCAGTAAAAATCTCATAATTAATGTTAGGGCAGGGCCCTTTTCCGAAATTTGGACTGTTTCCTATATTTTGAAAATAAGATATTTAATGTAGACTTTTACGCTGATTTAAAAAATGCAAGTCTTTTTTTGGAGAAATTATTATCTTAAAAGTTACACGGTGTTCTAATTTACGTATATATATATATTTGCTACCCACACGAAGGGTAGAAAAAATAACTGAATGTCCGGTTAGGTCAACTGAATACCCGTTTAGGTTCATTGAATGCCCGGTTAGGTCAACTGTACAACGTTGACGATTGGTTAGGTTTAGTCGTGATATTTTCGTTAAAACTAACGAAAATATCACGATTAAACCTAACCAATCGTCAAGGGCGTACAGTTGACCTAACCGGGCACTTAATGAACCTAACCGGGTACTCAGTTGACCTAACCGGGCATTCAATTAACGTAACAGGCCATTCATTTATTTTTTCTACCCTTCGTGCGGGTAGCAAAAATATATATACACGTAAATTAGAACACCGTGTAACTTTTAAAATAATAATTTCTCCCAAAAAAAACTTGCATTTTTTAAGTCAGCGTAAAAATCTACATTAAATATCTTATTTTCAAAAAATAGGAAACATTCCAAATTTCCGAAAAAACCCTAGGGCAGTTAAAGTCCCCGACAACTACTGTATACTATCCCGATTATTACTAAAGTTACCAACAAGTGTGTAAAATCTAGTATCGATATCGAGGGGTTGAATGGGAGGTCTATAAACTACAACGAAATTAAAGCTAATACTACGCGCCCTTACTTCAAAGCATATCGCATTAATTGCTGCCTGAAAATCTATCTTAACCTCGATAGCCCTAAGGGAATTACGAATGTACAACAAAACGCCGCCACCAATCCTATGTAACATATCATTAGTAAAAAGTTTAAAACCCACTATATCAAGTTCCCTAACAAGTCCCGAGTCACGATATTTAACGTTGAGTAGATGAAAGGTTGGAAATACCGATTAACCCTTGCGTTAGAGAGTTGGACAGAAAAGGAATGAGAAACTGTCGAAAGTCTGGTGTTGCGTGCTCTCCTTAAAGGAGGAGGTATGCAGTTAGAGAGTTCAGAAGAACAAGAATCCTGTACAGAGACAGCAAATGAGTGGGGATGAAGGAACCGCGGAGGCGGTACAACACACTCCTACATATCTACAGAAGCTAAGGCTAACAAAGACCCTAAGATCCACTCTAAGGTTATCCCGAGAGAAAGAAGAGAGTAGGGGGTTAAAAGAAGAGAATAAAGGGTTAAGTAAGTAGCAAAACCTATCATTCGTGGGTTAACATTCATTCAGGAAAAGAGAGAAAGATTCACCTTCATCATCCGCCGGCCACTGCCGACAAGTCGGAAAAATAGTCGGAGAGAATAGGAAAGGGATGAAAGATGAAAAGAAGTAAAATAAGAACGCTTACAAACCATGCAAACACATTAACTCAAACACTGTCATACCATGCAAACTACAGACATGCAAGTAAAGAGAGGATAAAAAAAGAAAAAAGTGTGAAGAGTATAACAAAAAGTGGGTTAGTTTACGTTACGAGCTACATCTAAGTTCGTGTTAGTCTAATTTTGTTTTTGATACAATTTTGTTGCTGGCATATCACACGTTGGCATGTCACAAGCTGGATTAAACGTCACAGACTTAAACCTCGATCATTACCCCTAGAGCTACTGTTGCTAATTGTTTTATTATTTTAAACGACGTTAATATTTTTAAAATGCCTATCTAAACGGTTCTTGAACATATTAACGCTGGTAGAGTTCACGACGAACGCGGGAAGATTATCCCATTTATCAATTACTTTAAACGTAAAAAAGTTTGGTACTTACTGTAGGTATTATCGGGACTACCAAACTGTTTACTATGTATTTTTGCTCTCGTCATTTTCGTTTAAACTGACGAAAATATCACAACTTAACCTAACCAATCATCAAGGGCGTACAGTTGACCTAACCGGCATTCAATTGACCTAACCGGGCATTCAATTAACCTAACAGGTTAATATAACGGAAAATGCCCGGTTAGGTCAACCGAATGCCCAGTTAGGTTAATTGAATGCCCGGTTAGGTCAACTGTACGCCTTTGATAAGTGGTTAGGTTAAGTTGTGATATTTTCGTTAGTTTAAACGAAAATGACGGGAGCAAAAATACATCATAAACAGTTTGGTAGTCCCCATAATACCTAAGGACCGAATTTATTAATCATTTAAATGAAATTAGTTAATATGTAAGCGATAATCAGTTAGTAGGGGGCCAAAATGTCTTTATGTCATCTAAAATCGCAGAAAAAACGTTGCTGCTTTCGGTACGTTGTCGCCACATGAATTCCGCAAGATACGAGTCCAGATGATGGCGGGCGGTTGGGTATTCCCGTTACCAGGAAAGCACCAAAATTTCTAATGATCTGAAAAAAAGGAAAGATTTTAGGTTAGGTTAGGGAAGCTACGAAAAACAAAATAAAACGGAAAATGCCCGGTTAGGTCAACTGAATGCCAGGTTAGGATAATTGAATGTCCGGTTACGTCAACTATACGCCCTTGATGATTGGTTAGGTTAAGTTGTGATATTTTCGTTAGTTTAAACGAGAATGACGAGAGCAAAAATACATAATAAACAGTTTGGTAGTCCCAATAATACCTAAGTACCAAAGGTTTTTGGCGATGTTAGTAATGAAACATCTGCCACGTAATTTAAATTCGTTATTACTGTACGAGTATAGCTATTATCGAAAATGAACAATTTGTCAAAATTTACTTTATCGATTTTATTATCGATTTTGAAAACTTCAATAAGCTCTTCCCTTAATATCTTAGTTTCGAGTGAATGCAAGTCTAACTCTTTAATCCTATCTTCGTAAGACTTGTTGCGTAGTGACAGAATTAGTTTCGTGGCGCGTCGCTGAACCCTTTCTAACCAGCCAGACTCCTTCATTCGTCAGCCAGACTCCTTACTGAGCGGACGCATTCCCTGTTCTCTCTGATATTGTTTCTACTTTTGGGTATTGTCGATAAATTTACTGTTGGAAAGTTCTGAATTTTATATACTTGCGTTTATATTCACATTGTTATAGTTAAGTAACTTGAATATTAGTGGTTTTTAGCGATTTAGAATTTTTCATAGCGTGCTGGCTTAATTTAATTTAAACTTGTGACGGCTATAAACGTTAACTACTTGCGCGATGCCGTCGCAGAAAGCGTCGTGTGCTAGGTGTGGGGTTAATCGGTGGGGTTAATCGGATTTTAAAGATTACAACGGCGGTCCTATGGCGATTACCGAGAGATCGGTTTGTTTCTTTTGTGAGTTAAGTGAAGAGATAGTTGATTTAAAACGTAGTGTACGCGAGGTGACTGAAAGACCTGCGACACTTGATGAGGGCAGGGGTAGGCTTACAGTTGACGAAGGCTGAACCTATACTAACGTTGAAGACGTTAGTAAGTTGAAGGGTGAGGTTAGGAACCTAGTTTCTAGTATAGGTGGCTTATCCGGAAGGTTAAACAGAGTTAGAAGCTGTTTTAGAAGGAGAGTATATGTGATCTTTCCAGGAAAGATCACGAGAAAAGGAAATGCCAAAATATTAAGAAAAGAGGAAGGATTGAGTTGTGTGTTGAAGGTAAGGGGATAGTCGTGTGGAAGATTGTGACGAGTAGACAGATGGAGGAACTGAGTTTTTGAGGCATTAAAACCACAAGGTTTTCTCTGCCCAAATTAGAGATAGCAACAAAATCAGAGGTGCTCCATAGCAGTACTACGTGAATCATGGAGTGACTGTTGAGAGGGACACTTTGGGAAGCGGATGGAGAAGTGAAGAGTGGAATCATCAGCATAAGAGTGAATAGGAAAAGAGGTACGAATTAAAAAATCATTAATAAATAAAAGGAAAGGAGTGGGTGATAGGACAGAACCCTGAGGAACAATGTTAATATTTTTAGGAGAAGAACAGTGGCCATCTACAACCGCTGCTATAGATCGGCCAGAAAGGAAATTACAGAGGAAGGCACATATACAAGAATAGAAAACGAAGGATGGCAGTTTCTAAATTAAAGATTTGTGCCAGTCTATCAAAAGCTTTCGATATGTCTTGCACAATTGCAAAAGTTTCACTGAAATCCCGAAATAAGGATGACTAAGAGTCAGAGAGATATGCAAGAAGTTCGCCATTAGAGCGGCCCTTGCTGAAACCATACTGACGATCTGAAGGAAGATTGTGAGAAGAAAGGTGTTTAAGAATCTTCCTATTAAGGACAGATTTAAAAGCTTTCGAAAGGTAAGAAATCAAAGCAATTGGTCGATAGCTTGAGTGATGGAAGCAGTCACACTTCTTTGGGAAACACTAAATGAAAGCGAACTTCCAGAAGGAATGAAAAGTACCAGATAAGAGACAAAGACAAAAGAGTTTCCTAGGCAGGGTGTCAGCCCTGAAGCAAAGTTTTTAAGAAGAACAGGAAGAACATCATCAGGATCCTATGCCTTTCTAGAGTTGAGCCCAGATAGGGCAGAAAAAACATTTTTCCAAGAGATTCTAATTTCAGAGATAATAAACTCAGAGGGGGGCGGAGATGGAGGAACAGTACTGGAATCGTCCAGAGTTGAGTTTGAAGCGAAAGTTTGAGTGAAGAATTCAGCTTTGTCAAAAGAGACGGCAACTGTGCCGTCGGAATGGAAAAGAGGAGGGAAAGAAGTGGAAGTAAAGTTGTTGAAGAGGTTTTTAGTTATATGACAGAAAGAACGAGAAAAATTGGGATTGGAGAGATTTTCACATTTTTGTCGGATGAAAGAATTTTTAGCGAGTCGAAGAACAGATTTTGCACGATTCTAGCCAGCAATATAAGCTGAGTGAGAGTCAGGAATTGGATAGCGACGGTACCTTCTGAAAGACTCCTCTCTGTTGCGGATAGCATTAGAACAAATAAAGTTAAACCAAGGTTTTTTTGCATTAGTAGTAGGAATAGAATATGGAATGTATGCTTCCATGCCCGAGAGAATCACCTCTGTGATGCGCTCAGCACACTCGGAAGGTCCCCGGCCACGGAAGCAGTAATCATTCCATGGGAAATTATAGAAGCACTGCCTAAGGTCCTCCCAATGAGCGGCGCCAAAGTGCCATTTGAAGGCGCCTCCTCTTGGGGGGATCGAAAGGCCGGATTGGAGTGATAGGACAGGAACAGATATAAGATTGTGGTCGGAGGAGCCCAGCAGAGAAAAAGGTTTGACAAAGTAAGAAGGATAAGTGGTAAGAAATAAATCCAGAATGTTCGGCCTATCTCCACGATGATCGGGGATACGAATAGAGCGCTGTACAATCTGCTCTAGGTCATTTAGGATAGAAGAGTTGTAAGCTTGTTCACCAGGGATGTTAGTGAAATGGGAGGAAACCCAAAGGTGGTGAACATTTAAATCTTCTAGAATGGAAATTTCAGCAAAGGGAGAGTTGGATTGAATGTATTCCACTTTGGAAGTAAGGTAGTCAAAGAATTTTGGATAGTCAGTAGAATTAGGAGGAAGGTAAACAGCACAGATGTATTTAGTTTGGGTTTGGCATGTAAGCCGTAGCCAGAAGGTATAGAATTCGAAAGATTCAAGTTCTGGAATACGAGAACACGTTAGGTCATTACGTACATACACGCAACATCCACCTTTGGAGTGAAACTGAGTATAGGGAAAGTAAGAGGGTACGGAAAAGGGGTTGCTGTCAGTCGTCCCAGACACCCGAGTTTCAGTAAGGAAAAGAAGATGAGGTTTAGGGGAGAGGTGGTGTTGAGCAAATTGAAAATTAGAGAAAAGGCCACGAATGTTGCAGAAATTAATGAAAAGTGAATCAGGTAGAGTCCTAGAACATCTCGAATGGGCGGTAGCAGATATAGACCTCCTACTCGAGTCTGTGTTCCGGTATCAGCAGCGGGGGAGCCAGAAGTGGGGAAATTTATGGTTCCCTTCCCAGGGAACTCTGAGGCTCTTGAAGTTTAGTAATAGTAATAGTAGTAGTTCAGTCCCACAAAAAATTGTGTTTAATAAACAGTATATGTATTAAAATATACATACTAAAACCAATGCGAAAGAGTATACGTACAAACTCTCTAATTATATATTAATATCTCATGGCGGCACAAAATTCGAATCTTCAGTGACATCGGTTCGAACCCCAGCGAGGTAAGATAAATTTATTTCAAATATATTTAATCTTAAACCTTAAGTTGCTGTTAATCCGTTGTTCTTGATTAACATAAAAATAATATACATGTAATTATACTCAGTTAATGGAAATAAACTAAAATGGAATTTAGTTGACATTTACTCAAATTGATTGAGCTACCCAGTTCGATTAACTTACTTTTAAGAATCAGTTCACGAAAAGAATTTCAACAAGCATCGAAGTTTGATGAAAATATTGTCGTCAACTGAGAGTACTAGCTCGATGAAAGAATTTTCAACATCTTGATGAAAATTCCAGTTCCATTATAAAATTAAACAATCCAGGAATAATAATAAAAAAGTTAGCTACTCGCTATTAAAATACATTCAGAAGAGAGTGGCTCAACGCAACGTGAAATACCTTGTATTGAATTTGACGATCCTAATTCATGAATTGTTGTTATGCGGAGTACAATTCACTCGATTTCGTGCCGCACTGGAGTGCGGGCTGGATCTGCTACTTTTCATAATCTTCTGCAACATTCGTGGCCTTTCCTCAAATTTTCAATCTGTTGAACACCATCACTCCTCTAAACCTCATCTTCGCTTCCTCACTGAAACTCAAGTGTCTGGAACGTCTGACAGCAATTCCTTTTCCGTACCCTCTCACTTTCTCTATACTCAATTTCACTCCAAAGGTAGATGTTGCGTATATGTACGCAATGACCTAACTCAGGGGTTAGCTCAGCGACCACTGTCTTCAAACAGTTCACACGTAATAGATAATAAAATAAATAATAATGGTAAAATGATTAGGGATAACATAAATAAATGATAAATGACAATTTAATGACCTAAGTTTGGGTACCAGCATTAGTAATAGTGGCAAAACACCATACCACACTTAATTAAATGAGTAGCAGGACACTCTGTTGCACTACCGTTTGATCAGTGACGTTGGGGCTGAAGAGTATTCGGATGGTCACCCCGTCTCATCCCGTAAATTATTTTTATTGTACCATGTAAGTGAAGAAGTATACCCTTTTCAATATGTTTCGTCTCATTTGATGGTGAATTTCTTGAACTGAACACAGAACTATGTTTCGTTTCATTTGATGTCGAATTTCATGAATTGATTAACACATACAGTATACTCTCTCTCTCTCTCTCTCTCTCTCTCTCTCTCTCTCTCTCTCTCTCTCTCTCTCTCTCTATATATATATATATATATATATATATATATATATATATATATATGTAGTGAAAAAGAGGAAACAGACATAAAAACAGACAAAGAACAGCCAAAGGAATATTTTCCCCGCCATTCTTAAACAATCACATGGAAGCGAAAGACGCACGTGTTTTCAAGGAATCAGAAATAACGCTAGCCTCTTCGCCACAAAGGACGCGTAGGAGGCGTCTCAGAAATGGCGCGAAACTCCGTGTCTCAGAGGTTATATAAGCGAGGGTCCACTGATACATTTCCTCACTCGCTCACTTTTCGCTTGTCATTTCCTCGTCTTGTTCGCAACTTTCGTCAGCAGCAAACTCTTCACGTCACCTGCTCTCCGGCTTTGCCGGAGAGCGGCCTGCTGTTCCTTCAAAGCTTCCGATCTATCGTCAAGTGAGACCTTCCGCCGTCAGCCTACAGAAGCACTTCTTCGGAACCCAGCGCCGTTCGATCTCAGCCAGTCGCCGCCCTTCAAGCGGCCTCTCAGCGATGCGCGGAGTGAATCAACCCTCGAAGCGACATCCTTCTGCCCCTCGTTTAACTCGTCCTTCACCTCAAGTCGTTCAGCGCCGTTTCAACAAGTCAATAGGCCCGCGAACGGTTTCACTGTCACCACGGGCCTACACCACTAAAAGGTCATCCTCGACGTGCGACACACCGGACGATCAACGATGCCTCGGGTCTGGAGTAATAGGTCCACCTTCAACACTTCTTCACCAGAGGTATTCGACATCTCGGTAAGCTAAGTGCATCTTTTCTAAGTAACTCTCGTGAAGCCTACATCAGCCTACCGCAGAACGGTAGGCTATACTCCCAAAGTGTTTCCATAAGCGTTCTAACTAACTCTCGTTACACATGCAGTAGGCCTGTGCCCAATTCAAGTGTCATTCCAATACCATATTCGTGTACCATCCTGCTATTGTGTTCATTCAAGTAATACATAAATACTTTGCATCCGTTTAGTTATGTGATTTATTTAAGCATTTCATTATTGACGGCCGAATCCACTTACCGTGTACTAAACGCACATGCATTCTTTACACCATTAATACGCCCATTCAGTTTCCATTTAGCGTAACTCTAGCTTACCTAAATGAAGGCCTAATCCATTTACAGTGTACCAACTTACGTGCATTTCTTCCAATCATTATTAGGCAGTATCTTGTTTATGTTTCACGTTTGCATACCATTAGCGTACCATAAAGTGAGTGTATTACTTAACAATTAATCTATATAACCATTTCTTCATTTGCTAATCCTCAGTCATATTTAGCATACTATAAATGCCTTTATATAATTGTTAATCACCGTAAATACCTTCATTGTCATTGTTATTCACTGTGAACAAATAACTGAATTATTTTTTTAATTAAACTCAAAACCATAAGGTAATTTTTCTAACCTTAACAATATTTACTTGGGTGTAATCCAAGCTGGTGACCTCGAATCAATTCGTATCACTCAGAAGTAATTATAGTAGGCCTACTCCATTAGCAACCTCCAAACCGGTGATACCGTAGGACATCATAAATTTTGACCCAGCCTTCTCATTAGCAATCAATCATTACATCAATTAATCATAAGCACTAAATTAATCAGCATCACCTCACTCGGCTAATTATATACAGGGCGTCCCAAAAAAATGTATACACACTTTAACAGCTGATAGCTCAATTGATGTTTCTTTCTTTCCAAGTTAAACCCATTAGAATTAATAATGGCAGTCAGACTAAGCTTTGAACAAAGGAAATTCATTCTAAAATGCTACTGGAAGTGTGAAAACGCAGTTGAAGTGCAAAGACAGTTTAGGAGGGAGTTTCAAACAGATCCACCAACGCGACTTACCATCACTCGAATTAGAGATAAGTTTGAAGCCGATGGAACTGTTCAGAATGTCCACAAGAAGCGTTCCGGAAGACCACGGACATCGACAAGCCCCACAAAGCAAGAAAGAGTACTGGAAACGTATCACCAAAGTCCAAGAAAATCTGTGCGTCAAGCGAGTCGTGAGGTAGGAATTTCAGAATCGTCTGTCCAACGCATTTTGAAGCGCTGTCAATGGAAAAGTTACATTCCAAGATTAGTCCATGCTATTAATGAAGATGATCCGGACCGAAGAGTGGAGTATTGCGAGTGGTACTTGGCACGATGTGGATGTGGATTGGACGAAGGGGTTTCGTAGAATACCCTCCGCGTTCACCAGACCTCACACCACTAGACTTTTTTATGGGGATACTTAAAAGACAAAGTCTACGCTATAAAACCTGCAACAGTCGCTGAATTGAGAGCAGCCATTGAACGAGAATGCACACAAATACCAAACGAAATGTTTCGTGATGTTTGCGATTCCATTGCTTCGCGTTATCAGCAGTGCCTGGACCAGAACGGACGTCAGTTTGAAAACAGGCGTTGACAAAACAATTAAATAATGTCTGTAGATTCTACACTGCCTTTATAATTATTTAAAGCGTGTATACATTTTTTTGGGACGCCCTGTATATATATATATATATATATATATATATATATATATATATATATATATATATATATATATATACACTATATATATATATATGTATACTATATATACAGGGTGGGCGGAAAGTAGCTCCCTATTTTGGATTGGTAAAAAAATACGTATATTATCCATTTATTTCAGAAGAAATAATATGAAAAGGTAGGCATACATGGTAGGTTTTCTCTAAAATTCAATGTGGGCTCCAACTCTTTCCACCAGCTTTGGAGCCGCCCAGGAATGGCGTCCACTGACTTTAGCAGGAACTCCGGCGGGATGGAGGACATGACTTCCCGAATTCGGTCCTCCAGTTCTTCCAATGTCCTCGGTTTGGTGCGGTAGACTTCTTCCTTTACCCACCCCCAAAGAAAAAGTCGCACGGTTACCGCTGAAAAATGGCAGAATCGGTTCAGTGTAACGGTGTGGTGTGGTATGACCTCAGATCAGGTTGTGGGCCCGTTCCTTCTGCGCAACACCATGAATGCTGAGCGGTACCTTGCTATGTTGCGAAACGAGGTCTGGCCGGTTTCAGCACATGGGAGAACATCGATGATCTGATATTTATGCAAGATGGCGCCCCTCCGCACTTCGCTTTTGTTGTCCGTGAGTGGCTGGATGCCCACTTCCCTGGGCGTTGGATGGGTCGTCGTGGTCCACATCAATGGCCAGCCAGGAGCCCCGACTTGACACCGTGCGACTTCTTTCTTTGGGGGTGGGTAAAGGAAGAAGTCTACCGCACCAAACCGAGGACATTGGAAGAACTGGAGGACCGAATTCGGGAAGTCATGTCCTCCATCCCGCCGGAGTTCCTGCTAAAGTCAGTGGACGCCATTCCTGGGCGGCTCCAGAAGCTGGTGGAAAGAGTTGGAGCCCACATTGAATTTTAGAGAAAACCTACCATGTATGCCTACCTTTTCATTATTTCTTCTGAAATAAATGGATAATATACGTATTTTTTTACCAATCCAAAATAGGGAGCTACTTTCCGCCCACCCTGTATATATATATATATATATATATATATATATACACACTAATATATATATGTATACTATATATAATATATATATATATATATAATATATATATATATATAATGTATACTATAATATATATATATATATATATATATATTATATAATTATATATATATATATAGTATGGCCGCAAAATGGGAGAGTGCAATGCAATTGCAAATGTTGCAAGATGTTGCAAGAGTGCCACCCCACCCCCTTTGTTGCAACCCACCCCCTTGTTGCAGCCCCACCCCATTTGTTGCACCTCCACCCCCTTTGTTGCAAGGCACCCCCAAAATGGGGGAGGGTTGCAAGAGCAACAAGGGGTTATGCAACTCAGAGGCCGAGTTATCCCCCAAGCTGCAATGAACCCCGCTGGGGATATGCAACTTGGAGGCGGAGTTATCCCCAAGCTGCAATGAACCCCCCAAAGGGGTATACTTAACCTAAGAGAGAGGTGTTCGCCTGGCAGGAGCCAAGCGCATATTAAGACTTCAGCCGAGCTGCCGTTTTCTTATAGGGCCCCTAATTAGCCAGTTGGCTTAATCAGCCAGTGCCTCCAGGCACCATCAGCAAGTGCCTCCATTCATCATCAGCCAGTTGGCTTAATCAGCCAGTGCCTCCGGGCACCTCAGCCAGTTGGCACAGTGTACACACCCATCTATACTGTTTATGTGCGTCACGCGTTAAACTCTAAAGTGGAGGCGGGCTCGAGACCCGGTGCGGTTGATAGCCAGGGTGACCTAATGATCCGTGTCAAACTCTAAGGTGGAGTGTAAAGCTTCGTCAGCATGAACAATTCGTACGAGAAGAAAAGGCGAGCCTATATATGCAAATTTCCGGAAAAAAGTTAATCTAAAAATCGTGATTGCTGGTCAGGGCGCCCTAATGAACCGTGTTAAACTCTAAGGTGGAGTGTAAACATCTTTCCACGGTTCGTAGGGGCAGGACCCCGTTATTGCAATACTCGATCATGTTTATTTCTCTCTCTCACCCTCAGTTGGCGTATCTGGTTGAGTTGCCAGTTTGCATATTTATTTAATTACAGCATATATTCTGACTTAATCCGCCATTTTGGCTTGTTTAGGTTGAGTTGCTAGATAGCAATATTTATTTAATTAAAGCATATATTCTGGTTTAGAAATCCGCTTTTGAAAACAACCAATTAATATAATTAAATACCGTGTACAAACAAAAAGGAATAAATAAGACGCCAATACATCATTTTGTTTATTTAGGCGAATTAATGGAAATAAATATACATTGGGATATATATATTATATATATATATATATATATATATATATATATATACAGAGGGCGTCCCCAAAAAATGTATACACACTTTAAATACTTATAAAGGCAGTGTTTATTAAAATACATTTCATTTTCAAAATGTAATAGAATCTACAGACATTATTTAATTGTTTTGTCAACGCCTGTTTCCAAACTGACGTCCGTTCTGGTCCAGGCACTGCTGATAACGCGAAGCAATGGAATCGCAAACATCACGAAACATTTCGTTTGGTATTTGTGCATTCTCGTTCAATGGCTGCTCTCAATTCAGCGACTGTTGCAGGTTTTATAGCGTAGACTTTGTCTTTTAAGTATCCCCATAAAAAAGTCTAGTGGTGTGAGGTCTGGTGAACGCGGAGGGTATTCTACGAAACCCCTTCGTCCAATCCACATCCACATCGTGCCAAGTACCACTCGCAATACTCCACTCTTCGGTCCGGATCATCTTCATTAATAGCATGGACTAATCTTGGAATGTAACTTTTCCATTGACAGCGCTTCAAAATGCGTTGGACAGACGATTCTGAAATTCCTACCTCACGACTCGCTTGCCGCACATATTTTCTTGGACTTTGGTGATACGTTTCCAGTACTCTTTCTTGCTTTGTGGGGTTTGTCGATGTCCGTGGTCTTCCGGAACGCTTCTTGTGGACATTCTGAACAGTTCCATCGGCTTCAAACTTATCTCTAATTCGAGTGATGGTAAGTCGCGTTGGTGGATCTGTTTGAAACTCCCTCCTAAACTGTCTTTGCACTTCAACTGCGTTTTCACACTTCCAGTAGCATTTTAGAATGAATTTCCTTTGTTCAAAGCTTAGCCAGACTGCCATTATTAATTCTAATGGGTTTAACTTGGAAAGAAAGAAACATCAATTGAGCTATCAGCTGTTAAAGTGTGTATACATTTTTTTGGGACGCCCTGTATATATATATGATCAAAAAATAATAATAGCATCACGAACTGGACATATGTAATCAAAAATATACAAAACGGTGCATTATCAATATATTAGTACAGGAAAAATATATAGTTATATTAAATAATTAAATTTATAACATAAAAAATACAAAACGTTGTATTATCAAAATATTAGTACAGGAAAAATATATACAGTTATATTAAATATATTGAAAATAATAATATACGAAACGTATAATCAATTGCATATTAGTACAGGAAATATACAGTATATACACAGCTATATTAAACATATTGAAAATAATAATGTACGAAACGTATAATCAAATGCATATTAGTAGAGGAAATATATATATACACAGTTAAATAAATAAATATACATCCTTTATGTTCTACGGTGCAAAACGCTAAACTCACACGTAATAGAGTCTACATCCACATCGCTATTACTTTATACCACGTGATAAAACCGTCCAAGCAACACTTCACCGTTTAACTGATACGGAGGCATATACTCGACATAAATGGATTTCATATCGTTCAATACTATTTTTGTGCCTACTTTACATCCAGGTGGCAAGTTATCTTTAAACACGGCTAGAATACAATCAAAAGCATGCAAAAAGAGGTCATCGTTAACCAAAATATCATTATTAATCTTACCGCCCCGAGCTTTTCAATCGTGAACTCTTCTTCACTCTGCATAGCGGCAATTGAAATAATCTTCCAAATCGTAACGACAGCAATTCATTATATAGAGGTACAGCTCTTCAGGGTATTCGAAGTTCAGGATATTTCGAAGAATCTAAACCTTTTAAATATGCATCCAGCTCTAGACCATTCTCGCCTTTTTCATTCCTACATTCGATAAATCCATCGAGCAGAGCGGTCTATGCGTATTCAAGAACCGTGTCAAAATAAATCATATCCGTAACACGAGCGTCTAATATAGGCTTCAGCTTGCGGAATCCGACGATTTCAAACATTCTGTCGAGGTGAAACGGTTTCACGTAGGGACAAGAACGTTATTATCAGATGCGTTCTTCCACATCAGTCGTATATCAATGCATGGCTGTTCGTTATTTATACACAACATGCAAACAACGGTGTATGAGGGGGCGTCACTAATCTGCTCTCTTCTTGTACCTACACCTGCAGGTATTTTATAACGGTCCTCTCCCCACTTCTCAACTATCACGAAGACTATTCATCTCCTCAACACTTAAATAAATAACATTACGTTTGCTTGCTTGCCTGCAAATCCTTTCAATATCTAGCTAATGGTGCCGGTTTCACGCCTGAACACGCGCAATGACTTCGTCACGGAGACATCGTAGGAGGCGTTGACAATGCTTCTCAAAGGAAGTTCCATCGTATTCGCACGTCCACTCGGTTCAAGGTCTGAGATGACTATGAGCCACAGGTGGACGGATCGGCTCGACGGGCGGTGTGAGTCACGCTGATGAAAAGTGTATGGGTTTGTTCGAACTCGTATGTTTCGTGAGGTACACGGGTGGTCGGCTCGCTGGGGAGAGCGTGTCACACTGCTGAAGCGTGTACAGGCTTGTTCGAACACTTGTGCTCTTGGACAAACAGAATTTTCCGAAACAATATCGATTTTTAATGTTTTATCACTCACCAGACGTTCATTTCCACAAACTAAACATCTTCACAATCCGGTGCACTACAAACCTCATCATAATATATATTAATATAGTGATAAAAATACTTAAGATTGTCAATGATGACAAGATTTACATTTTGAACTGTAGGGTACGAGTAGTCGGTATGGTGTAACATGGCATAATATCGCTTGTCACACGACTCATCGAGAAGACTCACTATCCATAACTGTTGCTTATCTTCTGAACGTGTTGCTTCTTCTACTTCACGGTATACGTGAGCCTTTATAAAGCTTAGGTCTATAACATACTTCAATACAGGGATAGAGGCATGCTCAGGTAGCGGCAGGACTCACGTTGCCGGTCTTACAGTGGGCGGGGCTTAGCTTTTTACTGTACACACACACGCACGCACGCAAAGGAGATAGTGAAACGCTAATTGAAACACGATTTATTTAATAAACGAAATATTCAAGGTGTATATATTTACAAATACGTGTAATAAATAAGTTAACAATAGACATATCAAAGATTATGGTATCCAATGGGAACGGTATCATAGCACACCCAGCTAATCTTACTTTTGAAAACTCTCAGGATATCTACTTATGGTTACAATGTGTTTTTACTCTAACGTAAAAATTTACCCCATCATGTATTTGTCTGTTTCCATGGTGATTATTTCGGCATATATATATATATATATATATATATATATATATATATATATGGGGGGATTTAATAATATTTTTCTCGATAATTCAGCACCGCTGTAGTACACAAAACTTTTAAGAATTATCTGTGTTTAAATTCGTGGCATTACTCTATTTTATTTATCATTATAAGACCGATGCGGAAATCGGTCGTGTTATAGCTACTTTTGATGAAAGGGAAATAAATGAAATGGATGCTTCTCCGCACAAACAGCCCCGGATTATCGAGGAACTAATGTAAGTATGTTGAGGTTAAGAACAAAACACATTGTATTTTCATTTACTAAATGGTAGAAAACATGTACGAAACGGGTCCAGTATCCGTTAAATAAGTCTTAATGGCTACAGTTACAAATGTATATACAACTTTACACGATATAGATATACACCTTTACACATTACAGGGGGATGCTAACATATGGTAACCTTTTTTAATCTGTCTGCATACACTTTTATCGTTCATCTCTGTGTCGCAGAAATCGAATAATTTAAAAAAATCATAAATCCTTTCCCACGTGACATGTGCATGAGAAATAAAATGCAATACAATCCACATGTTTCAGTATAATACCCCTGAAAACGACATGGGCTCCAAACAATCTCAGACACATGTAATTGCGCGATAAACTGTACAATTACCGAATCATTCCAGGGCTGAAATCCGAGTGAATCAAAATAGTACATTCTTTCCCTATTTTTAAAATAGATTGCAAACCAATGAATCCTCTCACCCGCCACAATGTCGGTGTTGACGATAATCCCATACCAGCTTCTCGTACTTGGCAGCTCCAATATTTCATTCTTCGCAAACACACCGATAAATTTTGAGCGTGTGAAATGGTCACTTTTCATTACTCTCTGGAGTGTATTCGCGTCCATTTTAAAAGTCTGTGATCACGTTCCTGAAACGATCAACTTCTATTACTGCCTGTGATTCGAGGTACACGAGTACACTTATAGGCGCGTCTATAGGCTTGGCAAATTCGAACCTGACTGAGATATTCCCACTCTGCTGTGGACTTAAATGCGTATTTGCACCAGCAGACAAGTCAGGCGTAATATCAAATGAATAAATGTTAAATTCTTCGACAAATTCTTTCTGCGTTACACCAAAACCAAGTTCGTCACAGGCGCCTGTATTATGAGCCAGACTACTATATGCTCTCGCGCAGAGCGGGAACACAGCGTCTGATGAGTAGTCCGTAATCATGGTCCCTCCCAGAGCGAGCCATTTACGTATAGAGTAATATTTTTAAGGCCGAAATTCTCGAATTTAAAGGCACTCTTTTTATATTTTCCATTCGTCGAGGCGTGGTCCTGCATTCCAATTAATATCCTTTTAGGTAGGACTCCAAGGGCCACGTTTTCTAGTTGCTTCGAGGCCAACCCTGCGGGGACCGTGTACAGTTTGATCTGTACCCTGTTAATTGGGTATTTTACTGTGGCGTGTATTAAGTCTTTCTCAATTTCTATTTGTTTCGGGAACTTAATTTCACTCGGCGTATACGCAAATACGTCTCCATGATGTGATCACAACGGGTTTCGCGTCTTCTTGATCAGACCCCAGATTTATGCAGATCTCAGGAATCGTGCGGGTAAGCTTCAACTTCATATCCACCCCGTTCATAAGCAACTTTCCTGGAATGTGAAGTCTGTATGCAGGCGTCCAAAACATTGTATATCTTTTTTTAGAATTTTTAAATTTATCCTTTATTCCATTTTCATCTTTAGTGTGGTAATACCCTCGGCGGTTAAAAAGGTGTCCTTCGCTTCTTTTGAAAAGTTGAGGACATTTTCCAGATAGGCTCGTAGGTGGTAGTACCCCGTTCCTGCCGAGATGTTAACCTGGTTTAAATACACTTCACACTGGCTGAATATGGAGTGTAAAAAGTTGGTTTCAGGGTAGGCAGAGTAACTATCATCGCAGTCCGTTCCATCAGAATGGGCTATACGCAGTTTAGCGTACATGTGCATGCAGCTCGGGTCAAAAAAGTAAGGGCCTGAGCTGGGTATCACGAATTCTATAGGGGCACTGGGTGAACTAATTGTGTTTAATGGGTTAATTGTAATAAAGTCGCTATGCTCAATAGAGACCTGAGTGGGGGCATATCAAAGAGGGACAGTTCCGATTTACAGCATTGTGAACTACACGGATGGATGAAACGCGCCATGACGAGTCAGAAATAGTGCCACCTCCCTCGACAAGTATTAGTCAGCCTATGATTCGTGAGAGTAGTGTCCTCAGCTTATATCAGTTAAAAAAATGATCAGCCATAGGTTTCATACGCTTAGAGCACTTCTTTTTTATTTCCTTTTACGTTTAGCGCCACGTGATGGTAACCCCTTCTTCCTGGCAGATCTCTTCTTTCCGCCACCACGCATTTTTCTCTTTGCATCTTTGATGATTTCGTCCCGTGTACGTTTTAAATGTTTTTTTAGAGCTTCTTTAGGCTTAGTTCCACCCATTATGTCTTCTGCCGCGTTAAAACCTGTTTGTAACGCCTTCCGCCCTAGGTACCTGGCACCCCTCTTCAACAGTGGGACAGTGCGTAGTATGGATGAAAAAATGGATCCAAGTCCACTCCCACGCTGGTACCTCACCCCTCGGTAGACTGTGAACGGTCTTCGAGTCATTATAAACGACGAAAGTGTAGTTTCACTGTTAAGCTCCCATCACCGAATGGGAAATTTTTTCCCTCAATCGTTCTTATATATATCGAGATGTTGGTTAATAGATTAGTCGCAACATTCACATAATGGGGCTTGTCATATGTAATGCTCAAACTTTTCCCTCTATGGTTGGGGATGTGTGCAATGCGCAGCAGGCGCGCCTGGGTGTCCCCAACAAATTGGTGCTCTACGATATTGCTGTAAATATAGCACATGTCTGGGGGAGAGCTTTCACCCAATTTCTCCATCTTCATTGATACATTAAGCTGGACAAGTCGCTGCTGCCTCGTGAAAGGTATCTCTTTGGAGAGCTGGCTATATCGGCCCTCAGCCACAATTGTGAACAGCTCTTTATCTTTAATATTTCTACTAAGCGTTGACTTTAACTTCAATGTGCATGCAGGCGTGTCTATGTTTACGACTTCAAAAAGTAAATCGTATGTCAGGTACGACCTTTCAAGACTGTTTAACCCGTCACAATGTCCATGGCTGTATCATAATGCCCGATTCCTAGCGATACATTTGTGCTATAGTACCGTTCCTCACCGAACAGGACTGATCGCATAGTATTGTCTAAGGTTATGCCTAATTTTTCGCACTCATCGAATCTTCTAATGATCAGAAATATGATTTGTTCATTTTCAAGAGTTAAAAATTTGGTGGCTAACTGGAGTTCACATAACCCCACCTCATACGAATCACGCTCCAATTCAATGGGCCATGGAGTTCTGTCACAAAGTTGGCGAGGGTGTTGTTAGGGTGTACAGACAGGGACGAGGGGAGTGTGTGACGTAGAAATGGTTAGGAGCCATGTTGCATACTATTTAAGCTTCATTATTGCATCAGCTTTTATATAGGTGTTGAAGCTTTCTGGGTAACCTAGCCATTTCACCAGGTACATTTTTCTCTTTCCTGAACCTTTGCTTCCTATAATTTTCTCAATTTTAAACACGTTTTTTCCTAAATTAAATGCCACTTTCTGCAACTCCTCGCGGTAAAAGCCTCCTGCGATTTCTTCCCCATTCAAATCTTCAACGTAATACATCATTATCTCACCTTTAGGTCTCATAGCCCTAACTTTAAAAATCTCACGTGTCCATCCTTGCTCAAATCCCTTCGCGAATTTATTTCCCGAACGTGACAGCCTTACATAATCATTGATTTTGAAACGCGCAGAGTGTGGTGGTGGTGTTCCATCTCTTCTCACCTCTGGGCCGTACCTCTTTCTAAAACATCGTTAGGTGTTGTCCCCTCGTGCGATGGTGTGACGGTTGTAGGATGAGGCCAATGATTCCAGAATGTCTAGAAATCTATGTGTTTTTATGTGTAAAATAGCGGTGCATGCGTTCCTTTATGGTACGTTGAACTCTTTCAGCTAAAGAGGCCTTATGTATAGAATTGGTAGTGTAATAGCTGATATTAAACTCTGTCAGCATGTTCTGAAAAGCGCGTCCTATAAATTCTTTCCCCATATCCGTACAAAAATAGCCAGGAATCCTGTTTTCTTTCAACATCAACGTTTTGGTCGCTTTAGCAACTGTTTCAGGCGATTTATTTTTCAGGGGAATTACCACAGTATCTAGAGAATACATCTATTATGAATAGGATGTAGCGGTAACCATCGTTATACACTGAATATCTTTGCATGTCTGTTAAATCCGCCTGCCAAATAGAGTCAATCGAGCAGCTGTTGTCTTGGCCGTTTTAAACCTTTTTCTCACCGGTTTATGAAGTGTATAAGCATCCTGTTCCCGCAAAAATCTCTCAACATCTTTTTTCCTTACACCGTAAACACCTCTGTACAGTCTATTAACGCCACCATAGGAGGCGGGGTTAGAAATGTCATAATAGCGTTTACTTAATATGTTAGCCATTTGCGTATTTTAGAGCACGTGGATAAGGCTGGCCGTTTGTTCTCTTCTTTCTCCTCTTCAGAGACGCTGCTGCTGCTGGGGCGATGGCGTACTCAGTTGTGACACATGCGAGACTTGATCCAAGTCTTTTAACCTATTCAGATTACCTATCAATGTTTTGGGGACATTTATTTGTTGTAGTCTTGCTTTAATATGCTTCCATCCTGTTGGCGAGGGTCTGTCCCACTTTCTCACCAGATCATGAACAATATCAACGATATTGGATCCTTGTACCCTTGTTCCTTCAACAATGACCTCGCCTGTATCGGTCCACTGTATGATGGGGTCCTCACTCAATAGATTATAAAGACTTAACCTTTATTCCTCAATGTATGTGGGAGGCTGTTTTTTAGCACATGTTCGATGTGTTGTGTTCCGTTGTTTGGTTGGTCATCGTCGGGGCCAGGTCCTGTGTCGCCATGCTCAGCACTACTCGCGCTGTGCCTAATAACCACGGGGAGCTCTGTAGGATTTATAATCCTCGTACTCATGAAGAAATTTCTGCAAAGCCTCTTGGTACAAGATCCTTTTCTCATCAGGTGACTTTTCACTGTTTAATAGGGCTAGCAACTCGCTTTCCATTCTTTTAAGCCTACTTTTACGGGGTTCTAGAGCCGTGTCTGGAGTCTTTGAACTTTGCAATGAAGCATACACCTCGTGCGGAATCACAACCACCTTCTTCATTATATTAATCTAGTCAGTAAAGGACCCAAAACTGAAAATAAGATGGGTAGGAATGATCCTCCTCTTTGTACAATAATGCGCTTTTTCTTACCCACAGTTTGACTTTTATGAGCGAGCGCTCGTATTATGTTCTTGTAACGACGTAAGCGAGTCTTCTGAGAGGGTTTCATTGGCACATTACATTTTATAACATTAAGACAGATTTCACAGATGCATTTTAAAAAGTCAGAGTCGATATTTTTAACAAACATCTGTTGCAGTGCCCGGGCAATCGTTGATAGATTTTTATTAATTCACGGTATTTCTTTAGCCTATTTGTCATTCTGGAATATACACCGTTTCAGGTTCGCTTGGGAATATATTCGTTCTTAGAAGCACCCTAAACGTGTTTCGCGGGTGAAGGTCACAAAGCAAATATCCATAACGCTGGTTTGTGGCCTCTTTATAAACCTCCAAAAACTCCTTACGCTGATTCGGGAACATTTGATTGGCTAATACCCCAATTTGTGATACATCTCTACGTTGCGCGAATAAGACTAGATATTGTGTATTTAGCGACACATCGCGCATGTATCTATTTTTGAAAAATAGATTCTGATTGATGAAGAACACGCTTATGTTAAGATGGTGGGAGAACACTGTAAATGTCTCGGCAAACGTTTTATCCATCTAACATGAGATCGTCAATTACAATGACTGTATGTTCATTTCCCTTTAACGAATTAACGTCATAGACCCCTTGTGGAACAAGATTCATCTTGGTACTCGTTGAACACTGATTGATACGTCGAATAGCACCATATAACTTTATGCACAAATTTTGAGAACATCTCTCCCTTTTCTTTAATGATTTTAAGCATAAACACAGTTTTACCACATCCTGTAGGTCCAGATATAATACATGTGGATGGGCTCGTGAACCTGAATTTTTCTACAGAATCCATTTCTAACACGTCACCCCTAAGTGGGCCATTTACAAAATATATAAATTTGAGTGCTGCTCCTTATATTTTGTTTTCTTCTTCCACAGAACCGTGAATGACGACGATGTACAGCACCCCATCATCGATATCACAGACGACCCGTTGACCGTACAGCTACAGAATCTTCCCGCCGACGAGCCCTCACCAGCGACACCTGTAGCACGCGCCAGTTCAAAGCGGAGGCGTGATGAAGAACCCTCCACGTCAGGTATAAAGCGTCCAGGATTGCTCCGGTTGTTAGACCACCAGTAATAGAGCCCCAACCCTCAACGTCTTACGACACAACCCCACAATAGTACCTTCCTCAAATATACCCCTTATTCAATTCCGGGTACATCCTCCACAGCAGCTTCCCGTTCTGTTGAGGATGGCATAACATTCGAGTTGGTGCGCACCGCTACCCCCACCCCGGCCTTGACTAGAAATCGGTATATAGTCAGGGTTGATCCTAGATCCATGTATAGCAATGGTGTTGAACACGGACTACGGCGCATAGTTGAACGTATTGTAGAGTTTGCCCTTCAGAACCGCGACGAACGTGAAGTCAGGACGAGGCTGTCCTTCGGATTCGGGTCAGATGACGGAGATGTAGATGATTTTTGGGTAGTAATACCGTTCAGACGTTTGGCAGCTGAAGATATAGAGTATATATTAGGCCGTATAATGCAGGCCTCTCAAAGTAGTATAGCCTTCAATATGGACAACTTCACGGTAAATATTGACCGTGTATTCCGTGTTGCGGGTCATAGTGCCACACCTTATACTCTTAACTTCAATTCTCAGGCTATTTATAGACGGCATATAAACGTCGATCGTGGTTGCGGCTTTATAGCAGTAGTCTTAGCTCGTATGTTTACTGTACTAAATACACGGACCCAAAAAATTTGGTTGCCTACGGTAGTGGAGCGTGCCCGTAAACTAGCTGTAGACTGTAAACTTGAGTTTGACTGTAATATGGGTCCTGAAGAGCTGAGAAGGGTAGAACAGGAAATGAATGTTCGTATAGTTGTATTTGGACTGGATGATCGTCGTAGAACTGTGTATGTTTTTAAAAGCTGTGTGAGAGATCGTACAAGACCCCTACTTATTTTAGGACTGTCAGGGACAACGTATCTCCCCATCCGTAATATAAGGGCCTTTACGCGAGTTATGATAAAAGTCGAAAATATGGACGACATCATGATTTGTGTAAGGGGTGTATCGAGTTTGCGGATGATATAGTGAAACATTGTAAAGATTGCCTCATGGTATGTGAGCAGTGTAAAAGCACCAAATGTGAAAGTCGTGTAGTTGAAGTTGAGAAGAGGGATTGTGATGTGTGTAAACGCACATTTTTCAATAATAACTGTTTTGATCTTCATAAATCAATTGTCACTTGCAGGAAAATGAGAATCTGTGAATGTGGTATGTTTCATGATGGATAATTGGGGAAAATTCACGCATAAATTTGATGAAATTCACTGTTCTACATGTCATGAGAAATATAAGGCTGTTGGAGTAAAGCATGTATGTTATATGAAAGATGCTAAGCCTAAACACAGCCCTTGTATAACTGTGTACTACGATATAGAAACATATACGAACGCTGAAACCAAAGAGGTTATTCCACATTTACTTGTGAGCCAGACTATCTGTGATGAGTGTGTGGAGAACGTGTGTGATTTGTGTCACAAATGTGGAAAACGGACAAACGTTTTTAAAACTAATGCCCAAGATAGCCCTGTGAAACTCTTTGTGTCCTATATTGTCAAGTTCAAAAAAATGACTGTGTATATTCTTGCACATAACGGGGCGAAATTTGACACACAGTTCCTTTATAAGAGGCATTCCTTGAAAAGAGGCAACAAACTAATACAGATGCAAATAAGAGGTAATGTACAGTTTAAAGACACTTTATTATTCACACCTTGTAAATTAGCAAAGCTACCCAAGGTGATGGGCGTAGCCACTGAAGTTTCAGAAGGATATTTCCCTTACACTTTCCTCACTAGCGAAACTTTAAATTATGTAGGACTACCTCCACCCAAACATTACTTTAAATATGAATGTATGAGCACAGATGAACGTGAAGATTTTGACCGATACTACAACAGTTTTAATGAATATAATCCTTATAATATAGCTGATGAATGTGAGCGTTATTGCGTGAATGATGTGCGCGTGCTTAGAGTATGTTTCCAGGCCTTTAGAAGGATGTACATAATATTATGTCGTTTCAAATGCGATCCGTTGCAAGTCGCAACCACCATCGCCTCATTATGTTTTACGGTGTTCAAGAATAACTTCATGCCTGAAGACACCTTAGCCATCATCCACAGAAACGACCCCCGCAGTTATTGGCACAAGGCTATTTACTGTCTCATACACCTACAGCAGCAGACAGGTGTATACATAAAGCATGCCCGCAACACGGGTGAAGTATCCGTTAAGGTCAATGGTCGTATTTTTTGGGTTGATGGTCTAAGTGAAAACCGTGCCACTGGTGAGAAGACTGTGTACTCCTTTAACGGTTGCTGGTGGCACGGATGCCCCCGTCCTGAGTGTGGAATCGTAGGAGATATCCACGGTAGATCTCCTGCCGACAGTCTTGCGTGGACCCGCATCGCGATCAACTTATAGGCTCCCAGTTCACTCACAAAGTCTTATGGGAGCATGAGTATGATGCACGGATGGAAGCAGATGGACAGTACCGTGAAGAAATAAACACGATCAAACGTTCAATGGTGCTGGATCCTCTCAAATGCGGTGCTAGCTTGTTCGGAGGGCGAACAGATCCCTTGAAGCTATACTTTCCGCCTACGGAGGGTGTGAAACTCTACTACTACGACTTCTGTTCTTTATACCCCTACGTGATGAAGAACAATCCGTACCCCGTAGGCACCTGAAAAAATGGTGGGTCCCACCATACCAACCGTCGATGAGTTTTCAGCCAACTTGAATGAGCGCTACTTTGGACTCTCTTTCGTAGATGTGCTCCTCCCTCGCGATTTATGGATGCCGATCTTACCCGTCGTTATAGATCACAAGCTCATGATTCCCCTGTGCGTGAAGTCTCAAATGCGGTGCTAGCTTGTTCGGAGGGCGAACAGATCCCTTGAAGCTATACTTTCCGCCTACGGAGGGTGTGAAACTCCACTACTACGACTTCTGTTCTTTATACCCCTACGTGATGAAGAACAATCCGTACCCCGTAGGCACCTGAAAAAATGGTGGGTCCCACCATACCAACCGTCGACGAGTTTTCAGCCAACTTGAATGAGCGCTACTTTGGACTCTCTTTCGTAGATGTGCTCCTCCCTCGCGATTTATGGATGCCGATCTTACCCATCGTTATAGATCACAAGCTCATGATTCCCCTGTGCGTGAAGTGCGCAGAAGAGAACAATGGTGATTGTGACCATACACCCCACCAGCGTAAGATCAGAGGTGTATATAGAAGCCCTGAGGTGGCCCTAGCCGTTAGCCATGGGTATAGAATAATGAAGATACATGAGGTGTGGAGGTTTCAGAAGCTACCCAACCTTTTCACACCATATATAAACGCTTTTTTGAAAGATAAAGTTGAGGCGTCAGGATATCCGCGAGAGGTTGATACCGAAGATGAAAAAACGTCTTATATTCAGCGTTACCGTGACCGTGAAGGTATACAGCTTGATCGTCCACAAATTGTAAAGAACCCTGGCAAGCGCTTTAGTACAAAGTTGTGCCTAAACAAGCTTTGGGAAAAATTTGCACAGAATACTGGCAAAGGGAACGTTCATTTGGTACAAAGTTATAGTGAAGTCTGGGATTATACCAACGCTCCCGATAAAGAGGTCATGGAGATTATGAATGTAGATAATACTTACATAATAAAGTACAACAATACCGAATTGGCCACAGATACGTCACGGGTTACAAACATACCTGTAGCCAGCTTCACAACAGCCTACGCACGCATCAAACTTTTGGGCCTATTGCAATCTCTTGGGCGGAGGGTTTTGTACGCCGATACAGATAGCGTGATATTCACAGCGAGGAGGAGTGAATACAAGCCCACTATTGGGGAGTTCTTCGGAGAGCTAACTGACGAGATCAAGGATGAGTATGGCGACATCGCATACGCCGACTCGTTTGTGTCAACAGGGCCAAAAACCTATGGGGTACGGTTGAGGGTGGGGGAGGATACGAAGTATATCGTGAAGGCTAAGGGTATCACGCTTAACCATGCGAATCGACGGGTCGTTAACTTTGATTCGTTGAGGGAACTAGTGCACTTGGTAGATGATGAGTGCGACCGCCCGCCCCAACTGACTGTAGGTACCCACAATTTTCGGGCACAGAAGCTGGGGGGCGTGAAGGAACTTAGGGGTAAAAAGGTGTGCCGTAACATCTGTAGGAAACGTTACCAGGTGCCTGGTACCTATGATACCGTGCCCTTTGGATACCATAATCTTTGATATGTCTATTGTTAACTTATTTATTACGCGTATTTGTATAATATATATATATATATATATATATATATATATATATATATATATATATATATATATATATATATATTAGGGTGTCCCGTTTTGGACGAATCCCAAAGTTATTAATGTCCAGCCCTCTCATATCGTGACAAATGATGATTTAAGTATGACAACGAATTTTTAGACCGAAATAAAAAAATTTGACCCCCGAACACTCAATTCGAAAATTTTAGGGTCAAATTTTTTAAAAAATTTGAGTGTTTTCGATTTTATGCCTATAAATTCAATTTTAGACACTTATAAATGGTTTCATCCGATGCATATTAAAAAAATGAATCATTTGATACCAAATTTATATAGGTTTGGCTTAAAAATGTTTTTATTTACTTTTTTCTTATTTTTTTCAGGATTTTAGCTAGTCAACTAGTTACCTCATGATTAACTATGGCTTCGAATGAACGAAAGTTAAGAAAAGATAAAGAACGTGATGATTCTGTTCTTGGAGATCTCCTTCCTCATTTGGAACCACACAGAGGGGCACTTTTTCCCTCAAATGGAGATGTTCTTCGTCACTTTTTAAGTCTAAAAAGGAACTCCATGAGGAATAACTCAGTAGAGGAGACAATAATAGTAGTTTTGGAAAAAGTTAAACGTTTTTGGATCCTGGCCAGTATACCTTCTAAAGATGTTGGGCGTCATCCGAAACCTAAACAGTTATTAAAGGACTTAATTAAAAAGAGAGATACTATTGCACGAATTGAAGAACGTCCTAATTATAACAATAAACTTCAGGAATTTAACCAGGTTTTAAAAAAAACTTTTTGACATCAGCTCTCAGAACGCTCAAGAAATTATAATGAAAGATCCACTAAGAAGTAATGAAACGAAAATTTGGGATGTTAAATTTCTGGAAGATCAGAGAGGAGAAAAGGAAATGTGCTTAGGAGGTCCAGATAAAATATATGAAAAGAAGACTAAAGCTAAAGCTGAAAGAATCCAAGAAATAAAAAACCGTGAACTAAAAGAATCACAAAGGAAAGCAATGTCTGGAACATCTAAAATGAATATGGTCTATCAAGAAAATTCGTCTTCAGAATCGGAGCAAGATGATCCAGAATTTAAACTTTCGAGTGCGAAAAAAGGTCCTAAGCGTCAAAATATTATGAAGTCTTCTAAAATTAGCAATATAGCTGACAGATTAAACTTGTCATTAAATCAAAGAACAGCTTTTGCTGTTACTGTGCTTTCCGCCTGTGATGTAGATTTAGAAACAGTCAGCCTGTCCAGAACAACTTCTTGGAATGCAGGAAAGAAAACTAGGGAGAACACATCTAAGAAAGTGAAAATCGATTTTGAGCCTCCAAGTTTCTCTTCGCTCCATTGGGATTCTAAAATAGTTACAGAATTGAGAGGTGAAAAAGAACGGTTGACTATTTTAGTTTCGGGAATGCCAAGTGCGAAGGAAGGCAAAATTTTAGCGGTTCCAGAAATCCCTGATGCTACTGGATTTTCTCAAGCCCAAGCCACTTTTGAAGCTGCTATGGATTGGAACCTTGAAGGAAGAGTGGTTTCGTTGGTTTTCGATACAACCGCATTGAATTCCGGTTGGATCAATGGTGCCTGCAAAAGACTAGAAGACTTATTAGGACAGAGGATACTCTGGTGCGCATGCAGGCATCATATATTTGAAAGAATTTTGAATGATGTTTTTAAAGTAATATTTGGCAAATCAATATCACCTGATCATGAAATTTTTCAAAAATTTAGACAAACTGTATGGAAGAATTTAGATACGAGCAAGAAACATAAAACATTGGAAACAACAAACAGATACCTAAAGAATAAAATTGAAGATGTAACAAAATATCTTTATGAAATCCTACAAAGTGAAGATAGCAATGTATTACTTCGCGGGGATTATAAAGAAAGTGCTGAGTTATGCCTACAGATTTTGAATCAAACTCCACCAAAAAGAATTCGTTGGCTTCAATCCTAGAGCCTCGCATCGTGCTAGATGGATGGCTACAATCATGTATTGTATAAAACTGTTTGCTTTTAGTGATCAAGCAGGTTACACTGAAAATATGGTGAATAAGCTGGAAAGAGTATGCAAATTTATATTAATGATATACGTATATCAAAGTTTGGGTATCATCTACAAAAGGAGTTGAAGCACCTGAAAATGACCTGCAGTTATATCACGACTTGCAAGCATACAAGAAAATCGATGAAGAAGTAGCAAACCAGGCTATTAAGGCCCTTGATCGCCACCTCTGGTATGTTACTGAAGAAATGGTACCGCTTTCTTTATTTTCAGAAAATTTAAGTGGTGAATTGAAGACCAAAATTGCTAAATCAATATCGAAATTTGATAAGCGAGGATTTTCTAACTGACGAGGACCACCAACATTTCCTACACTTAACCCTTCCACGAGACTTCCGGATCTAGCTGGGCCAAACTCATGGCTCTTCTTGAATTTATTCAATTATTCTGGTAACTGGCTTAGAAAATCTGCAAACGAATGGAAACATGATGAAGATTTCAAAAGAATGAATAATTTTGTACACTATATGAAAGTAGTAAATGACACGGCCGAACGAGGTGTTAAATTGATAGAAGATTATGCTAATTCGATCACTAGAGATGAAAAACAAAAACAATATCTGCTACAGGTGGTTGAAGACAATAGGTAAAAAGTACCTGATTTCAAGAAAAAAACATTAACCAAGTATGTCAGAGATTAGGCCGCGCATTCGAAAAATCGAAAACAAATTCTTAGTTCTTTATTTTAAACGGAAGATTTTAGGTTTATGGAGTTTAGTACTTTTTTTCATTGCACTTGTTTCATATTTGTTCTCATCTTGATTTAATTTTATAATTGTGTAATGTCTTTGTATCGAAATTTGATCTTTACTTTCTGTAAGGAATCAAAAATGTTGTCCTAGTTGAAGTTTTAGTAATTTTTTATGAAAAGAAAGTTTTATTATTTTTTTTTTTCTTATGTAGAGGAAGCTTTTGTTTTTCTAGTCCATAAAAGAGGGATATTTTTATTATTTTTCCCATTTTTGTTTGATAATTAAACGGAAAACGATAAATTTTCTTTTATTTGCCTTATTTATTTAATAAACTTGAAAGCAACAAGAGAAATACTCTAAAAATTTTAATAAAATGCCTTAAAAATATAAAAAAAATCATATGAACACAAAATTATTTAGCCAAACCTATATAAATTTGGTATCAAATGATTCATTTTTTTAATACGCATCAGATGGAGCCATTTATATGTGTCTAAAATTGAAATTATAGGCATAAAATCGAAAAAACTAAAACTTTTAAAAAAATTTGACCCTTAAATTTTTGAATCGAGTGCTCGGGGGTCAAATTTTTTTATTTCGGTCTAAAAATTGGTTATCATACTTACATCATCATTTGTCACGATATGAGAGGGTTGGACATTAATAACTTTGAGATTCGTCCAAAACGGGACACCCTAATATATATATATATATATATATATATATATATATATATATATATACACCTTGAATATTTCGTTTATTAAATAAATCCTGTTTCAATTAGCGATTCACTTTCTCCTTTGCGTGCGTACGTGTGTGTGTACAGTGAAAAGTTAACCCCCGCTCACTGTCAGCCCGGCAACGTGAGTCCTGCCGCTACCTGAGCGCGCCTCTATCCCTGCGTGTTCAGTTGACCTCTGTATACCCTTGAGCTCAAACGTGTATTCTCCCGCGTAGAAGTAAAATAGTAATGGCTACCTTTAATATTGCGTGTTCAACATTTATGAAGTGGTATTCTGCAAAGTGCCAAGATGTGGTGGATACTGAAAAACTCTCTTTCCCCCTACTTTGCCACTTTTAAGGCTACAGTGAGCCGAGCGAAGGACCAAGATGTTCAAATAGGATTTCGTAGTACAGACGATGTATTGAAGTATGTTATAGATCTAACCTTTATAAAGGCACACATATACCGCGAAGTAGAAGAAGCAACACGTTCAGAAGATAAGCAACGGTTATGGATAATGAGTCTTGTTGATGAGTGGTTTGACAAGCGATATTATGTCATGTTACACCATACCGACTACTCGTACCCTACGGCTGAAAATGTAAATCTTGTCATCATGGAGAATCTTAAGTATTTTTACCACTATATTAATATATCATGATGAGGTTTGTAGTGAGGTTGTGGCTAATGGGCTGTGTGAGTTTTTAACAGACTTTAGAGACGAGTATCATTTGTTAAACAAAAAGGTCAAGTATGGACATATGTTTCTCTCAAATAGTGCGCCGGATTGTGAAGATGTTTAGTTTGTGGAAATGAACGTCTGGTGAGTGATAAAACATTAAAAATCGGTATTGTTTCGGAAAATTCTGTTTGTCCAAGAGCACAAGTGTTCGAACAAGCCTGTACACGCTTTAGTAGTGTGACGCGTTCTCCCCAGCGAGCCGACCACCCGTGTACCTCACGAAACACACGAGTTCGAACAAACCCATACACGTTTCATCAGCGTGACTCATTCCACCCGTCGAGCTGACCCGTCCACATATGGCTCATAGTCATCTCAGACCTTGAACCGAGTGGACGTGCGAATACGATGGAACTTCCTTTGAGAAGCATTGTCAACGCCTCCTACGATGTCTCCGTGACGAAGTCATTGCGCGTGTTCAGGCGTGAAACCGGCACCATTAGCTATGTACTTGAAACGATTTGCAGGCAAGCAAGCAAACGTAATGTTATTTATTTAAGTGTTGAGGAAATGAATAGAGTCTTCGTGATAGTTGAGAAGTGGGGAGAGGACCGTTATAAAATACCTGCAGGTGTAGGTAGAAGAAGAGAGCAGATTAGTGACGCCCCCTCATACGCCGTTGTTTGCATGTTGTGTATAAATAACGAACAGCCATGCATTGATATACGACTGATGTGGAAGAACGCATCTGATAATAACGGTCTTGTCCCTAAGCGAAACCGTTTCATCCTCGACAGAATGTTTGAAATCGTCGGATTCCGCAAGCTGAAGCCTATATTAGACGCTCGTGTTGCGGATACGATTTATTTTGATACGGTTCTTGAATACGCATACACTGCTCTCTCGATGGATTTATCGAATGTAGGAATGAACAAGGCGAGAATGGTCTAGAGTTGGATGCATATTTAAAAGGTTTAGATTCTTCGAAATATCCTGACTTTGGTACAAAGCACTTGAGCGGGACACGGCTGAGCTCACCTACACTGTTCACCCTGAAGAGCTGTACCTCTATATAATGAATAGCTGTCGTTACGACTTGGAAGATTATTTCAATTGCCGCTATGCAGAGTGAAGAAGAGTTCACGATTGAAAAGCTCGGGGCGGTAAGAAAAAACCCTCGATTGGAAAGGCTTGTTTGTATTTAATAATGATGTTGTGATTAACGATGCCCTCTTTGTGCGTGCTTTTGATTGTATTCTAGCCGTGTTTAAAGATAACTTGCCACCTGGATGTAAAGTAGGCACAAAAATAGTATTGAACGATATGAAATCCATTTATGTCGAGTATATGTCTCCGTATCTGTTAAACGGTGAAGTGTTGCTTGGACGGTTTTATCATTTGGTACAAAGTAATAGCGATGGGGATGTAGGCTCTATTACGTGTGAGTTTAGCGTTTTGCACCGTAGAACATAAAGGATGTATATTTATTTATTTAATTGTGTATATATATATTTCCTCTACTAATATGCATTTCATTATACGTTTCGTATATTATTATTTTCAATATATTTAATATAACTGTATATATTTTTCCTGTACTAATATATTGATAATGCACCGTTTTGTATATTTTTGATTATATATTTCCCTTCGTGATGCTATTATTATTATTATTATTTTTTGACTATATATATATATATATATATATATATACAGGGTGGGCGAAAAGTAGCTCCCTATTTTGGATTGGTAAAAAAATACGTATATTATCCATTTATTTCAGAAGAAATAATATGAAAAGGTAGGCATACATGGTAGGTTTTCTCTAAAATTCAATGTGGGCTCCAACTCTTTCCACCAGCTTCTGGAGCCGCCCAGGAATGGCGTCCACTGACTTTAGCAGGAACTCCGGCGGGATGGAGGACATGACTTCCCGAATTCGGTCCTCCAGTTCTTCCAATGTCCTCGGTTTGGTGCGGTAGACTTCTTCCTTTACCCACCCCCAAAGAAAGAAGTCGCACGGTTACCGCTGAAAAACGGCAGAATCGGTTCAGTGTAACGGTGTGGTGTGGTATGACCTCAGATCAGGTTGTGGGCCCGTTCCTTCTGCGCAACACCATGAATGCTGAGCGGTACCTTGCTATGTTGCGAAACGAGGTCTGGCCGGTTGTCAGCACATGGGAGAACATCGACGATCTGATATTTATGCAAGATGGCGCCCCTCCGCACTTCGCTCTTGTTGTCCGTGAGTGGCTGGATGCCCACTTCCCTGGGCGTTGGATGGGTCGTCGTGGTCCACATCAATGGCCAGCCAGGAGCCCCGACTTGACACCGTGCGGCTTCTTTCTTTGGGGGTGGGTAAAGGAAGAAGTCTACCGCACCAAACCGAGGACATTGGAAGAACTGGAGGACCGAATTCGGGAAGTCATGTCCTCCATCCCGCCGGAGTTCCTGCTAAAGTCAGTGGACGCCATTCATGGGCGGCTCCAGAAGCTGGTGGAAAGAGTTGGAGCCCACATTGAATTTTAGAGAAAACCTACCATGTATGCCTACCTTTTCATATTATTTCTTCTGAAATAAATGGATAATATACGTATTTTTTTACCAATCCAAAATAGGGAGCTACTTTCCGCCCACCCTGTACATATATATATATATATATATATATATATAGATATATATATATCCCATTGTATATTTATTTCCATTAATTCGCCTAAATAAACAGAATGATGTATTGACGTTTTATTTATTCCTTTTTGTTTGTACACGGTATTTAATTATATCAATTGGTTGGTTTCTAAAGCGGATTTCTAAACCAGAATATATGCTTTAATGAAATAAATATTGCTATCTGGCAACTCAACCTGAACAAGCCAAAATGGCGGATTATGTCAGAATATGTGCTTTAATTAAATAAATAGTGCAAACTGGCAACTGAACCAGATACGCCAACTGGTGGTAAGAGGTAGAAATAAACAACATGATCGAGTGTTGCAATAACGGGGTCCTGCCCCTAAAAAATGCCAGAATACATGACGGGGAAGTATATATATATATATATATATATATATATATATATATATATATTATATATCAGAGCTGGGTACTTCCGCAAACCGCAAATTCCGCAATTGCGGAAGTATGTTTTTCGTTTGCGGATTTGCGTTTGCGGCAAAGTCATCGCAAATTAGTGAATTTGCGTTTGCGGATTTGCGTTTGCGGAAGTGATTTTGAGTTTGCGGATTTGCGATTGCAAATCCGCAAACTCAAAATCACTTCCGCAAACGCAAAGCCGCAAACGCAAATTCACTAATTTGCGATGACTTTGCCGCAAACGCAAATCCGCAAACGAAAAACATCTTCCGCAATTGCGGAATTTGCGGTTTCGGAAGTGTTTGCGGAAGTGCCCAGCTCTGATATATATATATATATATATATATGAGAGAGAAAGATAAGCAACATGATCGAGTGTTGCAATAACGGGGTCCTGCCCCTTCGAACCGTGGAAGGACGTGCGGGGTCTCGAGCCCGCCTCCACTTTAGAGTTTAACACGGATCATTAGGTCACCATGGCTATCACCGCGCCGGGTCTCGAACCCGCCTCCACTTTAGAGTTTAGCACGGATCATTAAGGCGCTCTGGCCAGCAATCACGGAAGGAAGCGCCGGGTCTCGAGCCCGCCTCCACCTTAGAGTTTAACGCGTGACACACATAAACAGTACAGATGGGTGTGTACACTGTGCCAACTGGCTGATGGTGCCCGGAGGCACTGGCTGATGATGCCTGGAGGGACTGGATGATGGTGCCTGGAGGCACTGGCTGATTAGGGGTCCTATAAGACAACGGCGGCTCGGCTGAAGTCTTAATATGCGCTTGGCTCATGCCAGGCGAATACCTCTCTCTTAGGTTAGGTATACGCCTTTTGGGAGTTCATTGCAGCTTGGGGGATAACTCCGCCTCCATGTTGCATACCCCCTAGCGGGGTTTATTACAGCTTGGGGGATAACTCCGCCTCCAAGTTGCATAACCCCTTGTTGCTCTTGCAACCCTTCCCCATTTTGGGGGTGCCTTGCAACAAAGGGGGGTGGGGTGCAACAAAGGAGGGTGGGGGTTGGCACTCTTGCAACATCTTGCAGCATTTGCAATTGCATTGTACTCTCCCATTTTGCGGCCATATATATGTATATGCGCCTCGGTGGTGTAGTGGTTAGCGTCGTTGACTACGAATCCATCGGCCCCGGGTTCGAGACCCGTTGACTGCAGCAGGCACGCAGCAAAACCCAGCTGTTCATCCTTCCACACAATAAAAAAGAAAGTGGTTGGTAGATAAATGGGTACCCTGGGTGGCCTAGACGCTGGGCTACTGGTGGGGCGTGGTTCGGATTCCACGTTAAACTGTAGGTCTAAGGTGGAGTGAAAAACTTGACCTTCGTCAGAATGAACAATTCGGGCGGAAGCTAACCAAAGGTTGAGCAAAGGTACTATATATATCTATATATATATCTATATATATATATATACACAGCATGTCCCAAAGAAATGTATACCCACTTTGTTCGATAATACCAGCTATGAGGATAATAAATATATTACTTTTTATATGTTTTTTAATAAAGAATTTTCTCCTGAATCTAAATATGTAATTAGTTTTATTACAAATTGAAAAACAAAAAGGTTACAGATGTTTAAATTATAATTATTATTTTCGAGACTTCATGTGCGATATTTTCTAATATTTTTGCACGTATACGAGATAAGTTTGAAACCGACGGCACTGTGCAAAACTTACAAAAACAACGTTCTGGAAGACGTCGAACATCTTAGATAAAGTGTCATTTAACCATGGAATTTGTAAATTTTTTGAATTAACTAATAATTACATTTATGCTTCAATATCAACACTAAACATAAGTATCTCAAAACAGTCGGTTAAAATATTAGAAAATATCGCACATGAAGTCTCGAAAATAATAATTATAATTTAAACATCTGTAACTTTTTTGTTCTTCAATTTTTAATAAAATAATTACATATTTAGATTCAGGAGAAAATTCTTTATTTAAAAAACATGAAAAGTAATATATTTTTTATCCTTATAGCTGGTATTATCGAACAAAGTGGGTATACATTTCTTTGGGACACGCTGTATATATATATATATATATATATATATATATAATATATATATATATATATATATATATATATATATACTATATGTATATATATATATATATATATATATATATATATATATATATATATATATATATATATATATATATATGAAAGGACTCATGCAAGAAGCCGGAGCAGACTTTGCATGCCTCACGGAAACTCATCTAAAGGACTGCCAGGCGAACTGTGAAAATTGTGAGTCTTGTATTGACAAAAAAGAAATACAAATTGACAACTATAACATCCTCCGAGCCGACAGAACAGTGAGACGTAAAGGAGGATGTGCTATTTACACACGCGAAAGGCACATAGCAGAAATGGTTATAAGTACCTCCAAACAACTACGTAGAATGTGTAGCAGCAAAAATTGAAAAATTAAATATGGTACTAATTGTAATGTACAGACCCCCAAACACGCCAACCTCAAAATTTTCAGATTCCATTACAGAGGTAAGAAACTTAGTAAAAGATCTACACTCTCCAACCCCAAATATTTTTCTCTGTGGTGATTTTAATTTCCCATTCATGAAATATAAAAGGATAGGAAAAAATATATGTATCCACCAGGACAAGGGGGGCACACGAGAAGACCAGGAGCAGGTAAAAATGCTACTAGCTTTAGCTGATGAATTTATGTTAACGCAAGAAATAACAGAAAACACAAGAAAAAACAACTGCCTAGATTTGGTATTCACAAACAACAGTAATCTAATTGATAATGTAGAATTCTCCCCAACTATGATATCAGACCACAATATCATTGAAATAACAACTAATATAAAGGCAACAGGAAAGGAAAGAACACGCACAAGAGAACGAAGCAAATTCGAAATTTTTAATTTTCACTCCAAAGCTATAAACTGGGAAGATGTGACATCCAGCATGGAAGTAATAGATTGGAAAACCATTTTCGAGGCCAAGACAACGGAAGAGATGCTAATGACGTTAGAGGAGAAGACGTTAGAAATTGTGGAAAAACATGTCCCAAAGATACAACAAAGAGGAAAGAGAAGCAGGTTCGAAAGACAAAAGAAGGCATTGTTCCGAAAGAGAAAAAGAGTGACTGCAAAATTAAGTAATTGTAAAGATAACAACATCAGAAAAATATTAAATGATAAACTACAAAGTATCGATGTCGTCGTACAGGAACAAATCGAGAAGCATACAGAAAAAGAAGAAGATGACGCTATAGAAGCGATAAAGGTTAACTCAAAGTACTTCTATAATTTCGCAAAAAGAAAGTCGAAAAACCAAGCGACTATCGGACCTTTAAAAATGAGAACAGTGATTTATCTGATGATCTAACAGAAGTATCTGAAATATTAAAAGCTCAGTATGAATCATCTTTCAGTATCCCAAAAACTGACAAATTGATTTGCGATAGAAACGCGTTCTTTGAAGAAGAACCACAAGGGGAAAGTATAACGGATTTCGACTTCACGGACCGGATAAATGGAATGCCACACTGATCAAAAACTGCAAGAATGCAATCGCTGAGCCCCTATACTGGATATGGAGACGATCATTAGACACGGGAGAAATACCGGGCATCCTGAAGAGCGCGAACATAGTCCCAATATATAAAGGAGGAGATCGATCCCAGGCCAAAAACTATAGGCCAGTGTCGCTTACATCTCATCTCACTAAAATATTTGAAAGAATAGTTAGACAGAAAATCTGACTTTTTGGAAACTCAGAAAAAATTCAATGATAACCAACACGGGTTTCGATCAGGCAGATCATGCCTATCACAACTAATGGAACACTACAACAACATTATTGATTCACTTGAAAGTAATGAAAACTATGATGTACTATACACAGACTTTGCTAAAGCGTTCGACAAGTGTGACCACGGAATCATAATACATAAACTGAAATATATGGGAATAACAGGAAAAGTAGGGAAATGGATATATAATTTCCTTAGTGAGCGGAGGCAAGTCGTTACAGTACAAGGAGTATCTTCATCAGAATCAGAGGTCCTCAGCTCAGTACCACAAGGAACAGTATTAGCTCCACTACTCTTCATAATCATGCTAACTGACATAGATGAGGACGTTACCAGAGACAGCACAGTAACATCCTTTGCGGATGACACAAAGATCAGTAGAAAAATAAGAAACCCAGAAGACAGGATCTTTACAAACCGACATAACAAAATCTACAAGTGGACTGAAGACAACAATATGAAGTTTAACACCGAGAAATTTCAGCTATTACGGTACGGAAAAAGAGAAGACCTAAAGTGCATGGAATATTATACCACAAATGGACAGGAAATTCAGAGAAATTCCAGAGCAAAAGATTTAGGGGTTGTAATGACAGATGATGCGAAATTTGAAACACAAAATAAGATTGCAGTAAACAGAGCAAAGAGAATAACGGGTCAGATATTGAGAACCTTTAAACGAAGGGATAGGAATGTAATTCCTCTACTGAAAACCCCGATCATACCCAAATTAGAATACTGCTCGGTCCTAACTTCCCCATATAAAAAAGAAGACATTAGACAGCTGGAGGGGATCCAAAGAAGCTTCACAGCCAAGATCAATGGGTGCAAAGAACTAAATTACTGGGAAAGGTTACGAGAACTAGACCTATATTCACTGGAAAGGAGAAGAGAGAGATACACCATTATTTACACTTGGAAAATAATGGAGAAACTTGCCCCTAATCTTACTCTGAATCCCATAACTCCCCAAACAACGATGGAAAGTAGAAGCGGTAGACTGTGTCGTATTCCCAAATTGAAGGCGAGACAGGGAACATCCTTAACCCTGAAAGAAAATAGTTTTGTAGTGAGAGGACCAAAACTGTTTAATCAGTTGCCCAAAGACCTAAGAAACACGAAGGGAGTTGCAGTGGAAATCTTCAAAAGAAGACTAGACGCCTGGCTCAGAACAATCCCCGATGAGCCGGGCGTACCTGGCTATGTGAGGTGGAGAGCGCAAGAATCCAACTCACTACTTCACCAGGCCAACTCGAGAGGAGGGGCGACAAGCTTGACCTTCGCGAAATGAGAAATCATCGCGCGGAACCTTTGTAAGGTTGTAAGGTTATATATATACAGTATATATATATATATTAGGGTGTCCCAATTTTTTTTTCTTAAGACGACCTGACCAATCGTGTCATGCCCGGATGTGGTTTGGGCTAAAGCATTGGCTGTGTGATTTTCAACTCGATCAGATGATATTTAGAGGTCCCGACGTTTGATGACGTTTTTTTGGTTTTCAGAATTGATCATTATGGCGTTGACAAGATCAAACATCAAGTTGTGGCTTCTTGAGAGGTCTCCGATAGCAGAGCTGGCTAAATCTCGATTACCAAGTAATATGGACGTGTTGCTCCTTTTCTTCTACCATCACTGCGACCAAAAGAAGACAGATTCCAACAGTGTCAAGGCTGTAATATCGGCTGTATTAGAAATCTGGGCTAGAGCCAACTCGAATCTGGCAACAACCTCCGTTCATGCCTCAACTAAACTGAAAGCTTTGGTTCAGAGGTATCGAAATTTGCATAAAAACAAGAACAAGACTGGAATGACTTACAATATGCAGCGGGATGTATTCTTGGCTGATATGGAGGATATTTTTGATGTCGCCCGCTCAGACGTTCTGGATCGGGGAGATATCCCTTGAAGACAAGGAATTCCTCATTTCCCAAAGGGCAGATCGCCATACGAGTTACATGGGAGGTGAAGATAGAAAATATAATGCAGCCACAATGAAAAGACAGGAAAGGGAAAGAGCTCTTGATCGGGCACACCGGCGTCAAACGGAGGTGTAGGAGTCACAGAAGAGGCTACCGACAGCAGTTCTAGCACATCGTCAGCTGACAGTGGAAACGAAGCCGTCACTTGTGGACTTAAGCCTTCGAAAGCTCCCAAACATGACAGACTAAAAGAAAGTCTGAGTGATCTTGACCTGGCAGCAACTTGGGATCGCGAGGGCCTTTCTGTTCGACAGGCAACATCAGCGTTTGCTGCGACTGCAAAATCCCTAGCTCTCGGTCCTGACAGTGTTCCATCAAAGAGCACGGTTCACCGCTTCCGACAAAATGCCCGTACAATGATAGGGACCAATGTTATTGGCCACCTCGAGCAGCTTCCACCTCGACTGCAGATCCACTGGGACACAAAGATACTCACTGACATCGAACAGGTGGGTAAGTCAGTCGATCGTATTGCTGTTGTGGTGACTGGGGATGGTGTGGAAGAGCTATTAGGAGCACCGAAAATAATAGACGGCACAGGACAGCAAATGGCAAGCGCAGTCCATCAAGCGCTCACCCTAGTCGGAATTGAGGACAAGATCATAGGCATGGTGTTTGACACGACGGCATCAAACACAGGGATAGTGCAAGGTGCGTGTGCGCGTTTGGAAGCGGCATTGGGAAGATCTCTTTTATGGTTGCCGTCATCACGCTCACGAAGTGATTCTCAAGGATGTCT
Source organism: Bathynomus jamesi (assembly GCA_023014485.1). Classification (NCBI taxonomy): domain Eukaryota; kingdom Metazoa; phylum Arthropoda; class Malacostraca; order Isopoda; family Cirolanidae; genus Bathynomus; species Bathynomus jamesi. The sequence goes on along the minus strand of JAJOZX010000365.1, from coordinate 1,179,036 downwards.
TCGTCGTGTGCCTAGGAACACCACCAAGTCCTCAAATCCCACTTTTCAGGAGATTCAAGGAGGCCTGGCCATCAACGAACCACTGTCAGTTGGATGCATTTGACAAGGACGAGGTGGCTAAAACCTTCATAAATGACAATGCTTGCCTTTCACAAATGCGACTTGAGGTAATAGACTATCTCCGCGATGCCCTAAGAAGTGGTAATCATCCTCGAGAGGATTATGAAGAACTTCTTCGACTGAGCCTCTTGTACCTCGGAGACGACGTAGGACGTTACAAGCTTCGGCCTCCAGGGGCTTACCATCAGGCCAGATGGATGGCCAAAGGTATTTACTGCCTGAAAATAGCATTACTGCAGTCCCAGTTCTCCGAACTTCGTCTCCAAGAACTGCAAGGGGTTCGCCGTATGGCTCTCTTCGTGAGCCTTGTATACGTGCGTCACTGGCACGAGGCTCCCATCGCCATCAAATCTCCCAAAAATGACGTTAGGCTGTGCAATCTTCTTGTAGGTTACCCTGACAAGGACTTTGGAAACACAGCTTACCGGGCTGTGCTCCGTCATCTGTGGTATATCTCGGAGGACTTAATCTGTCTTGCACTGTTTGATGACAGAGTTGACGACAATGAAAAGCGTAACATGACGGCTAACCTGAAAAAGCGCCCTGGGAAAGGACTCAAACGGGTCCAAGGCAAGGGACTGCAAGTGGATGGCCGTTTAAGTCCGTGGGTGACGAGTCGATCCACCACACTCTTCCAGTTTCTCCAAGTTGAGTCCACGTTCCTCACCAAAGACCCTGAAACATGGCCTACTGACGAAAACTACCGTCTGGCAAAGAGCCGAGCTGCAGAACTGATGGTGGTCAATGATGCAGCAAAGCGAGGCATCGCCCTCATTGAGAAATACACAAGCAAACCTCTGTGCCGTGATGAAGAAGACCTCCAGTTCCTCCTTCGAACTGTCCACTCACATCGACGGAATGTGAGCCGGAAGGGAACAAAAACGGATCTCATGAAACACGTGTTTAGTTAAAATGCATAAATGTGATGCTTTGAAATTGTTGTTTGTGTGTTAAGATTAAAATACATGTTTATTTTGTATAATCATCTTTGTGATGGAACTTTTGAGAGAAATATTTCAGTTAATTTGCCTTTCAGTTAAGAGGAGAAATAAAGTGTTCAAAGTTCGGGACCTTTAAATTTCCTTCGATCTCTCTGAAACTTTACAGGAAGACTTCTAATGGGAAACATCAAAAGAGCGCAACACGAGCGGATTTGTATCCCGAAAAACAATTTGGCCCCCTATGAGTTTGGGACACCCTAATATATATATATACTATATGTATATATGTATATATACATATATATGTAAAGAACGACGCTTGTGTAGAAGAACGTTCAGCACAAGATGAGGAGGAAGAACGAACAAATGAAATCGAGGCCCATGGTGTAGTGGATAGCATATCTGACCGGCAATCGGAAGATCCCGGGTTCGATTCCCGGGTGGTAACCTCATTTTTCATTTGTTCGTTCTTCCTCCTCATCTTGTGCGGAACGTTCTTCTACACAAGCGTCGTTCTTTACATTAATTATACTGTGTTGTTTGCAGTTAAAATGTATACATATATATGTATATATACATATATATGTATATATACTCTATGTATATACATATGTATGCATACAATATCTAAAGATTACTTCCCTTCTAGACAGACGCAAATCCAGCACCTCACTTGCAGCAGATCTCGAAAAAACAACAGGTGTCTCAGTTGATCCCTCTACTGTACGAAGGAAGCTTAATTCAGTAGGTCTCAAATGTCCAATACTTGTGTTCAAAGCATATTTTCTTCTCTCCTCTTTATTTCCATTCCTTAAAAGTGGCGTTTTTGCTGCAACACATCCTTTAAGACCTACTGAGTTAAGCTTCCTTCGTACAGTATAGGGATCAACTGAAACACCTGTTGTTTTTTCGAGATCTGCTGCAAGTGAAGTGCTGGATTTGCGGCTGTCTCGAAGGATCTCGAAGGAGAATATTCTTTAGATATTGTAGATCCGATGGAGAAAGCTTAGAAGGCCTCTCTAATCTAGGACGATCAACTGGGGGTCCCATTTGATCTCTGATGAGCCAAGATTGTTTTTACACCAGTTTTGGAAACACCTGTATTATATCTAATCTCATCAGAAATTGTACTTTTCGTCATTTCTTAAGCCTGTGAAAGAAAAAAACAGCATGAATGAGAAACGTTTTGGATAAATTTGTTTTTCAGAATTTAAGTAAATATGTCAATACTTTTAACTGTAAATACTGATATAACAATAGCTTACGAGCATTTACTGCAGATCCATCATCAATAGTTAGCTAGATCTTTAAACACATGCGTTATAAGTAATATAATAAATCAACCCTCAAGTCCAATTTATGCAGACAAGAGGGTCATCCAGCTAATACAACTTTATATACTTAAGTAATAACTTAGTTATACGTTAATATGAACCAAAGGTGTATGTGTATTTTAGTATGAAAACCAATTTTCATACGACAGATTACACTGGGGAACAAAAAAAAAAATTTTTTCTTGGTGCCTGAGATTTTAGACCTTATTCTGGATATTTTCATGCCACTGATTCAGAAAATATCATCCATTTTGTTCTAGCAGCTCTAGTTTTTGAGATATTGCATACGTCATTACCTACTTTATTACCCTTCTGGAACGGTATTATGAGTTGCTCGTAAATCTAAATGCATCTGTATAATTAAATTGTAGCTATGATTTTGCTGATGTTGCTGTTTTGCATGTGTATTGTACATGTACTAACGTGAATTCTTTCCTGTTACAGGTGTTGACATGGCTTCATCACGAAGAAAGTGTTTAAATCATCCAGATGTGTTTTGTTTTATCTGCGGAGAGTACACGTTCATTGAACAGAGAAAAACTATTACTGATTTTGTGAAAAAAGCTTATTTTGCCTATTTCAAAGTACAACTAGGGGACCAAGATAAGCCATGGGCTCCTCATGTTGTGTGTAAAACGTGTACGGAGCATCTGCGGCAATGGACCAACGGAAAGAGGAGGTGCCTGAAATTTGGTATACCAATGGTATGGAGAGAACAGAGAAACCACAGTGATGACTGTTACTTTTGTTTGGTGAATATAAAGGGCATCAATGGACGTAACCGGTGTAAATGGACGTATCCTGACATAGACTCAGCTAGACGGCCTGTTTCACATTCAGATGAGATACCTGTCCATCATTCAGCCATCTTACAGAGCTCCCTCAAGAAGATGATGAATCTGCTACTGACAAAGAAAGCATATGTGGGCAAAATGACAGTGATTTCGAAGGACCGTCATCAGTTGCAGAAAGTTTTAGTCAACACGAATTAAACGGACCTCATAAGGGACTTAAGTCTTCGAAGAAATCGTCTGAATTGTTAGCTTCCAGGCTGGGAGAAAAAAAATTACTGCTGCCGGGGACCAAAATCACGTTATATCGCGACAGAGAAAAGGATTTACTGCCCTTCTTCTCAAAAGAAAATGATTTAGTTTCTGCAACAATGTGCGCGGATGCTGATGAAAATGGGAATCGGAAACACACCAAAGTGAATGGCGGTTATTCATAGATAGCTCCAAACGGAGCCTAAAATGTGTTCTTCTACATAACGGCAACAGATACAGATCATCCCAATTGGTCACTCAGTCGGTATGAGAGAAGAGCACGGGACAGTCGCCCTAGTCCTAGAAAAGATATCATACCGAGACACCAATGGGTGATCTGTGTGGATCTGAAGATGGTGAATTTTCTCTGGGCGCAGAGCGGGTACACCAAGTACCGTGTTTATATGTCTCTGGGACAGTAGAGCTAAAGATGAACACGGGTGAGAAGGACAGTGGCCTCTGAGAGAAACACATGGTGGTGGAGAAAAAATATCATCAAAGAAGCTTTGGTGACAGAGAAAGGATCATATTGCCACCACTGCACATCAAACTAGGTTTGATGAAACAATTTATAAAGGCTTTGAACAGAGATGGGACGTGTTTTGGCTACATATGTAGAAAATTTCCTGCGCTGAGCATGGAAAGCTGAAGGCAGGTATTTTCGATGGACCGCAAATCCGGGAACTCATGAAAGACCCGCGTTTCCAAGATTCAATGGACAACATTGAGGTCGTGCGTGGTCATCGTTTAGTATGGTTGTGAAGAATTTCCTTGAGAACTATAAGGCCGATAACTACGGTGAACTAGTGGAGAATATGCTCTCTTCTTTTTGTAAAATTGGCTGTAAAATGAGCATCAAACTGCATTACCTCCACAGTCATTTGGATCGTTTCCCAGATAACCTCGGTGATCTAAGCGAGGAACAGGGTGAACGATTTCACCAAGAACTAAGGACCATGGAAGAACGGTACCGCGGACGATGGGATACTCACATGATGGCAGATTACTGCTGGAGCATCAACGCGAATGTCCTGGCACATCTCATCGCAAGAAATCTCAGAAACGCGGTTTATGTGAGATGTCTCAATGAAAGAACTTTTTTGCCGTTCGTGTCTCAAGCTTGTTTGAATTTAATAAATATTTTTCGTACCTTATGCTTGTTTGATGTTAATACACTATTTTTGCTGACATTCATCATACTTTTGTATTCGATTGACAACAACAGTGATTGCCAGTCAGCAATTATATAATATTATATACATTATATAGAAATATATATAGATATATATCATATCTTGATAAGCAGAGCTGATGGAGAAAAATTAATGTCATTTTTAGAATCAGCGACCTCAATATACCCAGAAACAGGTCTAACATCTAAGTCACCGAAAGTTGTGTTCCCCAGTGTTATCTAATAGTTATCAGATTGACAGTGGTCTCATATTTTTGCACGGTACTGTATATATATATACTAGTAGTGGACCGGATATCCGCATAATTTTTAACATCCGCATCCGCACTTCTGGCTGCGGTTGTTATGCGGATATTATCTGTAATAAATATGCAATTTACAATTAAATTAGCTTATAAAGTAGCTTATAAGGCCCAGTCATGCACATTTCATGTAAAGTATTAATTATTATTAATGAACAAACAAATATATAAACCTCAAAATATAAATACCATTAAATCAACAAACACTGCCTGTGCTGCTGTGCGTACTCCACTGTGGCTGAAACTCTTGAGAAAGTTATTATTTTTATCATAATGAAAACATTAATATTAATTTTAATTCTTATGCATTGCTTGCCATAATAGTAATATCACGAAATTTGAAAAATTATGTCATATATTCATAATTCTATATTATATTGATAGATTAACTAAATATCCGCATCCGCATCCGCGGATATTGAAATGAAAAATCCGCATCCGCGGATATTGAAATGAAAAATCCGCATCCGCATCCGCAGATGTTGAAAAACTGACATCCGGTCCACGACTAATATATACTATATATATATATATTATATATGTAGCGTATCGACAAGAAATAGACCAACAAATCGACAGACATACTTTCTTTCCACGCTACCATAAAACAGTTTGGAACACACGTGGGCAAGAGTCAAACAATGGAGCGTCTATTTTTCCCCAATGGGAGCGAACAAAAACCGTTAACAACTAAAAGACGCGTGGACAAAGCGTCTTAAGAATGAAGTCTACGTCACAGGCCTACGGTATAAAAGGAGCTTCCACTTATACTCACTCTCACACTCGGACGCACGTCATCACGTGAGCAGCGCGTCCACCAACCGCTTTCCGGCCCCCTGGCCGAGGGGCCGTGGCCGCTACTTTCTTCAGGGCCTACAATTTGTCTTCACGTAAGATCTAAAGACCACCTGCAGAAGCAATCCAACGAGGCCCAACCGGAATCACTTCGGGCCTGCGGTTTGCCGGGTCGGCCTTCAAGTTTCTCCACGTTCCTCGAGATATCTTCCGCACCACAGGCCTACGCCTGCACCTCGAGAAGTAACATCACCTCAGGCCTCCACGAAGCGTACATCCATCATCTCAAGAGGCTTAACGGACAACGACAGCTCGAATTTGCGTAATAATTTCGTCTTCAGCCCGCCTTCAAGTTTTTACATCGCCCTAAGCTAAGTACATCATATTCGTAAGTACTCTTGAAACCTACATTAGCCTACCGCCGAACGGTAGGCTATACTCCCAAAGTGTGTAATCACGCGTCCATTGACTCTCGTGAAAGAACGCAGTAGGCCTATCATCCAATTCAAGTGTAATTTCAATACCGTTGTTTCCGCGTATCGTCCGTCATTATGTTCGAGTCATATTTGTGTGTTAAATATTCTCTTGACGTAATCACTTAACATCACATAATGTTCTTATATATAAATGATATTTGTGCAAGCATTTCAATTCATTATTATTAGGCCACATCAATTATTCTATGTGCATCCATGCAATCATTTAGCCTACTTAATCAGTGTCGTATTTTCCATTCAATGTACCAAACGCACGTGCATTCTTTATATCATTAACTAGGCCTATTCAATGTTACATGTCGCATGCCATTTACATACCATCGATGAGTATTACATTATTTATTAAGTGTCAATTAAGCTATTAACATTTCATCTTATTAGCTAAGCCTATGCCATAAGCATAACGTAAAACTACCAATTAATTACTGTCAATTCTTTGTTATATCACAGTGAATAAAATAACGGATTTATTTTCATAATAAACTACAAAAGTAAGTGTCTTTCATAACCTTAATATTAATTTGCTTGAGCGTAAATCAAGCTGGTGACCCTCGCTGCCATTTCGGTCACTTCCAATAGTATGGTGGATCTAATCAAATAACCAATTCATTCCAATCGGTGATACTGTATTACATCATAAATTATTAACCCAGCCTATCATTATAAAGCAATCAGTCATTGCCTAAATCATCGTTGCATACAATTAATCATTATCACCTTAAACGGCAAAAAACTAGCTCCACTATATATATATATATATATATATATATATATAACACACACACACACACATATATATATACATATAAATACATATACATATGCACACACACACACACACACACACACACACATATATATATATATATATATATTAGGCCATCCCATAAGTAATGCGGCATTTTTAAATTTTTTTTTTTTTTTCATTTTATCATTATTTTACGGATAGAAATCAAACAACTCTGAAGTTATTTATATTTAAAATATTTATTTAAATATAAATAACTTCAAAGAGTTGTTGATTTCTATCCGTAAAATAATGATAAAAAAAAAAAAAAAAAATTAAAAAATGCCGCATTACTTATGGGATGACCTAATATATATATATATATATATATATATATATATATATATATATATATATATACATACATACTCTCTCTCTCTCTCTCTCTCTCTCTCTCTCTCTCTCTATTATATAATATATATATATATATATATATATATATATATATATATCTCAGTAGCGGCTCGTGCATTCCTTAAGTGGTGAGGCCAAAAAAATAACCTAACCTAACCTAACTCGTGGCATAACACATATATAACATGACAAACAATAAACATTATATGGAAGTATTTTACCAGTGTTTGGAAGTTTGGAAAGATACGGTACTACAAAAAATAAAATCAGGAAATGCTGAGGCGAAAATTCATTTCGCCTCAACCAGTAATATTTCAGGAGTCATAGCAACTACTTTATATTCGTAGCAATACTCAGCGTTTTGGTTGTCTCGCATCATGAATGAGAGAAAAACTTTTTATGAATATTTTTATGCATATATATATATAATATATATATATTAAAAGATGGAATATTTTGTTTTTATTAGGTGAGGCGTCGCCTCATCTGCCTAATCTAAAGAACCGCCACTGACATACAGGGTGTCCCAGAATTAACTATCTATTTCAATGAAATCGGACAAATTTTTTAAAAACACACTTTTATTTATGTTTATCATGTTTAATATGTGTTAAAAATGTATAAATTTCTAAATTTTTTTCATAATTTTATTTTCATAATTTTTTCATAGTTTTTCATAGTTTTATTTTCATTCTCTTTCAGAACCCTATTATAATGAATACACAAGAACGCATCTTTGTTGTAACATCCCGTATCAAAGGAATGCAATGTAATGAAATCAGAGAAAAATTTACAAGAAGATTCCACAGAACCGGTCCTACAGACAAAGCGATTCGTGAACTTGTGAACAAATTTAAAAGAACTGGATCCGTACACGACGAGGTGGGAAGAGGACGCCCAAGGACAGCACGTAACAGTACCGAACAGGTACGACAATTGTTTGAGGATGAACCAACAACTTCGGTTAGGGAGGCCGGTCGAAGACTCAACATATCCAAGACAACAGTTCATAGAATCTTGCGTTCGACACTGATGAAAAAGGCTTATCACATTCAAGTACTGCATGCCCTAAATGAAGAGGATTATCCAAATCGAGCAGCAAGGTGTGCAGAAATTGTGGATCAAATCGAAAATGAAAGTTTATTGGATAACATCTTATTTAGTGATGAGGCGACTTTCCACACGTGTGGTAAAGTCAATCGACACAACTGTCGTATCTGGTCCAATGAAAGACCGTCTGAAGTCATAGAATGGCAAAGAGACTCTCCAAAAGTTAACGTGTGGCTTGGAATGACCAAATCCAAAATTTATGGCCCATTCTTCTTTGCGGAAGCAACTGTAACAGGTACCGTCTACCTTGATATGCTTCAGCAGTTTCTCGAACCACAGCTTCTTGATGATGGCATTCTTGATAATGTTGTGTTTCAACAAGATGGAGCACCATGTCATTATGCTCTAATTGTTCGAGAATACTTCAACAGACGCCTTCCGAATCGGTGGATTGGACGTGGAGGACCTCGACCTTGGCCTCCGCGTTCTCCGGATTTGACACCCCTGGATTTCTTTGCATGGGGTTTCATAAAAACAAAGGTTTATCGCCAAAGATCAATAGTTTAGCTGAACTTAAAGAACGCATCCAGTTGGCAGTGCGGGAGATAACACCTGAAATGCTTCAAAATGTTTCGCAGCGCTGAGGATAGATTTGAAATTTGCAGAGATACAGACGGTGCACATGTTGAAACTTCTCAATAAAGTTTTGACTTATGATTTATAAATCTATTTGTTTTTGTATCATAATTTAGTAATAAATTTGTCCGATTTCATTGAAATAGATAGTTAATTCTGGGACACCCTGTATATAGAAATAAATATACATTCAAAATATTTCATAAGAAGTCTATACACACTTTAAACGCTATATAAATATACATTCCAAAATGATAGTACAGGAGAAATCTATATACACATTTATGTTAAATAATAAAATTTTAACAAAAATAGAAAAAAAATTAATATATTTTAACAAAAATATTAAAAAAAAAATGTATTTTAACAAAAATATAGAAAAAATTAATATATAAACATCAAAATAGTACAGGAGAAATCTATATACACATTATGTTCTACTGCGCTTAACTAAAATACTAAACTCGCACGTGATTGACTCAACAGTTACATCATTGTTGCTTTGTACTATGCAATAAATACGATTTAACATTATTTCACCACTGAAAGTGTGCGGGTGCCTATATTCAATGAAAAGGGCCTTCAATTCGTTCAATACTATTTTTGTGCCCACTTTACAATTGGTTGGCAAATTATCACTCTTTAAACACGGACAGAATGCAAGCAAAATCACGCATAAAGAGGGCGTCGTTCGCCACAACATCAATATTTAATTCAAGTTTATAAACACTCCTTTCCAATCGAGGGTTTATTCTTTCTAATCCGAGCTTTTCAACCGTGAACTCTTCTTCACAACGCATATCGACAGTTGAAATAATCTTCTAAGTCGTGGCGACAGCTGCTCGTCATATAAAGAAATAGCTCTTCAGGGTGAATAGTGTAGGTGAGGTCAGCACTGTACCGCTCAAGTACTCCGTACCAAAGTTTGATATATCTTGAAGAGTCTATACCTTTTAAATACGCATCCAGTTCCAAGCCATTCTCGCCATGTTCAATCCTACACTCGGTAAACCCGTCAAGCAGAGCGGTGTATGCGTATTCAAGAACCGTATCAAAATAAAGCATATTGGTAACACGTGCGTCTAATATAGGCTTTAGCTTGCGGAAACCGACGATTTCAAACATTCTATCGAGGATGAAACGGTTTCGCGCGGGGACAAGAACGTTATTATCAGACGCATTCTTCCACATCAACCGTATATCAATGCATGGCTGGTCGCGATCTATATATAACGTAAAATAATGGCATATGAGGGTGCATCACTAATCTGTTCTCTTCTTGTGCCCACGCCTGCAGGTATTTTATAACGATCGTCGCCCCACTTCTCAATTATCACGAAGATTCTATTCATCTCCTCAACACTTAAATAAATAACATTCCGTTTACCAGAGTTTGTTTGTCTAGTCGTTTCAAGTACATAGTTAATGGTGCCGGTCTTACGCCTGAACACCCGCAATGACTTCGTCACGGACACATCGTATACGGCATTGAGAATGCTACTCAGCGGAAGCTCCATCGTATTCTATTGTGAGGAGTGCACGTCCAGTCGGCTGAAGCTCTGAGGTTACTATGAACAGCCGGTGCGCGGTTCGGCAGGGAGGGAGGTGTGAGGGAACAAGCCACACGAGGCGTGTCATACTAGGTGTTAGTGAATCGTGTACGGGTTTGTTCCAGCATGAATCGTGTGAATACTTGTATCCCATTATAGCGGGTAATGTTTAGAGAATTTTTCCCTCTGCGATACATGAAGTAATATCGGCTTTAATGTTTTATCACTCCCATTCCCAGGAATGCGAACCAGACAATTTCGTTCAGGGATATTTTCTCAAACTACGCACATTTTATAAACACTCCGGCGCACTATTTGAGAGAAACATGTGCCCATATTTGTCCCTTTTGCTTAGCAAGCGATACTCGTCTCTAAACTCTATTAAAACCTTGCACATGCGTTTGGCCACAACCTCACTGCGAACCTCGTCATGATATATATGAATGTAATGGTAAAAATATTTCAGACTGTCCATGATAACAAGAGTTATATTTTCAGCCGCTGGGTATGCGTACTAGGTATGATGTAACATGACATAATACCGCTTGTCACACCATTCGTGAACAAGACTTACTACCCAAACCCGTTGCTTCTCTTCTTCACGTGTTGCTTCTTTCACTTCACGGTATATGTGCGCCTTTACACAGTTTAGCACGATGACGTGGTCCAATACATCGTTTGTGCCACGAAATCTGGCAATGCTCTCGCCAGAATAGCCGTAGAGTATTTGAGCCTCTTGTTCCTCACGCTTCCCACGGTTCAATGTAACCTTAAAAACCTCAAAGGAGGGGGGAATAGGGATTCTTTCAGTATCCACCACATCTGTAGACTTTATCGAATACCACTTCTTAAATGTCGAGCATGCAATATCAAAGGTAGCCATCACTTTAACGTCTACGCAAGAATTCTTCAAAATACACGTCTGAGATTCAGGGTTTGCAGCATTCAACTGAGCACGCAGGTTTAGAGATATGTCCCAGGTAGTAGCAGGAGTCATGTGACCCTTTAATTGATCATACAGTTGGCGGAGCTTGGAATTTTTCCTGCACACACAACGAACACACACACACACACACACACACACACACACACACACACAAGGGACCAAATAAAACGCTAATTGAAACATGATTTATTTAATAAACATATCATCAAGTAAATATTTCATGGTGTATATATATTCAAATACGCGTAATAAATAAAATAAACATATCGTTAACAAGTAAACACACACACACACACACACACTTCCCATTTATAAATACAAAAAGGTGGATAGGAATATATATATATTCACCAGGAGAAGGTGGGCACAAGAGAAGACCAGGAGCAAGCAAAAATGTTGATGGCCCTCACAAATGAGTTTATGCTGACATAGGAGATAACAGAAAATACCAGAAAAAATAACTGCCTGGATCTGGTATTCACGAATAACACGAACTTGATTGCTGATATAAAAATAACCCCAACCATTATCTCAGACCACAACTTAATCGAGATATCAACAAATATGACGACAGCATTAAAAGACAATACACATATTGAGGAAAGAAGTAAATTCGGGGCCTTTAAATTAAACTTCAAGACTATAATTTGGGAAGCAATCAGATCGCACATGGCCCAAATAGAATGGAGAACAATTTTCGAGAATAAAAAAACTGAAGAAATGCTAACAACCTTGGGAGAAAAAACGCTGAGAATTTTAGAAAGTATGCTCCGAAATCACAGCCAAAAGGAAAGAGGAGCTGGGTAGAGAGGCAAAAGAGAAGACTTTTCCGCAAAAGAAAGAGAGTGGAGGCGAAGTTAGGCAACTGCGGAGATAATGACAGGAAAGCAATAAAAGAAAAACTGGAGGGTATCGATAGGGAAATACAAGCCCTTATAAAGGACCATGCAGAGAGGGAAGAGGAAAAGGCAGTAGAAGCAATAAAGGAAAATCCAAAATACTCCCATAGCTATGCAAAAAGGAAAACAAAAACGCGCGCCGCTATTAGGCCCTTAAGGACGAGAAATAATGAACTAACCGACGATCAAAAAGAAATATCTGATACATTGAGAGCTCAATATGAATCAGTTTTCAGTACTCCAAAAAGTGACAAAGCGATACCTGACATAAATGCATTCTTCGAAGAGGAATTGCAAGGAGAGTATATAACAGACTTTGATTTTACACCAGAAGATGTAGCGAGAGCTATAGGACAAATGAAACCACATTCAGCTGCAGGTCCGGACAGTTGGAACGCATTATTGATTAAAAACTGTAAAAATGGAATAGCTACACCTTTATACTGGATATGGAGAAGATCCCTAGACACTGGGGAAATACCGAGCACCTTGAAAAGAGCAAACATTGTCCAAATATATAAAGGAGGGGACAGATCTCAAGCAAAGAACTATAGACCAATTTCATTGACGTCCCACCTCACCAAAGAATTTGAAAGAATAGTTAGAGAGAAAATTTATGACTTCCCGGAGACACGGGAAAGATTCAACGAAAATCAGCGTGGATTCCGATCAGGTAGATCATGCTTATCACAACTAATAGAACACTACAACAATATCCTACAGTCAGGGGGCTTAATCATATAATTGTTAAAATCATTCCAAAAGTGCCATTTTTGGACCACAGGTAGCTATGACCATACTAATTTGAATGTTTGCGGGAGCCAAGCTGGGCTCCCACTGTGGCGGCCATATTGGCCAAATCAAAATGGCCGCTGTCCAAAATGACATCCACTTGAGTACCAATACTAGTACAGGTTACATAGTTAACTTGATAAAAAATAAGAGTCAGCATCAACATCTTTTGCTATTAAACTTTAGTATATACGCAAGTACAATCTTCTTTATTCCTTTTACTCACAGTACTGCATCTCATGATAATGTCTATCCAATAGATGGCTGTTCACTGATTAATAGTCGTCATTGTTCAGGCAGCCACCCTCACACTTGCAGAGTGTCGTACATCGAATTCCAGCACTACTGCATTTGCAATTCCCTCTGCAGGCTTTAGTGCATCCGCAATGAAGGAGAAGAGCACATGCCTTACTGGCATCAGCGAGAGTTGTCCAGAAAGGGAGCCATTGGTTGCTGCGCTTGTCATATTCCCATCCCCATTTATCAAAAGCAGGGAGTGTCTGATGGCATGTGGTTGACTGCTTCCACACAAAACTTGCCTGCAACAATGACCTCTTGATATGCTGGAAGAGGGCAGCTTGGGTAGGTGGTATGCTGTCCAATGATCGACTGCCACTAGAAAACAGATGGTGCCTGGCTACGTTTACAGATGCTTGTCCACATGTTTTACTGTACATGAGCACAACAAACCTCTCAATGTGTGTCATTTCAGGAGATACTAGACTGAAGGACTCGGGGTCTTCAGTCAATTTGATCATGGTTTCAGTTAAGTTTGGTGTATTATTCCATGCAGTCCATGCTGTCTTCTTCCCACATCCAAGAAACTGAGACGTAGTGTCGCAGCCTGTTAGTGCATGGAACAGAGGTAGAGCCAGCGACTTTGATGGACCAAGCTGTGATTGAATGCTGTGCACTGGGATGTCTCGGTATATTTGCCACTACCAAAACCAATCCAGAGTTTGTTAGGTCAAGCTGTTGAAAGAAAGCAATGGCAAGAACGACTATGTCACTGTCAACAGTGCGGATGAATGCTTTCTTGTGACCCTGAGATGATGCGTGAGCAAGATGCAGAATGATCCGCGTATCTGCCTCTGTGTGGTTGCATGGTTGGAGCCCTGATATATCAAATGCTTTATTGGAGAGCACAGTTTCTAATTCAGTGCTGAGGAGGAGTTTTCCACCATGTCAATCTTGATCAGCTGTTTACTGATAAAGACGAACAGTTCCTTCTTGTTTTCCACATTTTTCAAATATGACTGCCAGTCTCGTTTGGGAATGGGTGTGGTACCATCACTATCTGGATTAAGTCGAGTACGTGCTCCTGAACCACGCCGCTGCTGTGCAAGTGATTTCAGACTGTCTTCAGGATAGGTATCCCACACGGCATCGACGCGCTGAACTGTGTCAGTCATCTGTGCTTTAATGAAAGGTATGATGTGTAGAGATACATATTCAGCAAATGTTGATGCTCTACTTGGACGCACAATGTGGACGATGGCGGCCATGTCATACAACTGAACTGTCACTTGTTTAGCAGGATTGGTAGATCCAGTTGGTGCATTGACACATGCAAGAATGTCTGATTTATTCCAGCTCTGAGTGAACCTCGGTCTGAGAGTGTAGGGGGCTCTCGCTGATTCTCGTATGTGAAAATTCTGTCATATCCGCATCTGGACGTGATTGTAGAGACAGGAATAGCTGAGTAATGAGCACTGTGTTTTGCTTCTGTACCCCCACTTTGCTACTCTTCTTGCGTGGGTCTGGCCGATTGCTGAATGTGTACACATTGTTTTTCTTTATAGTGTTTGATATAGGAACTGTCCCTTTGTCCAGCCTAGTCTTTACATACTCCTCATGAAGGGCTTGGCCAACTTCCTGTATCTGTGACAGTGATGCTGCTACTTCATTCTCCATAACATCGTGTGTGTCAAGGGCTACAAGCTCCTGATTTGTGGCCAGGAAGGGGTTGCCCAGTTCAGACACCACCTTTGTGAATGACTTGACATCCTTCAAAAACCTAGACTGTAGCCCAGGTGCTGTTTCGTGGTGGCCAGTTGGTCCTTCTGTAAGTTTCTGAGCATTCTCAAACTCTTCTATCATTCTGACACATTCAGGACCTGCCAACATGTACAATGCTAATGCTTCTGTTTTGTCATAGAGGTCCAACTTGTGGACCTCAGACTGAGAGTCATCCACAAATGCCACTAACTGTGCTATGACCATGGGATCAAATGGGGGAGGCTTGGGTTCATTTAAAGATCGACGTTCAACTGCACGAGCTCCATCACGAAGCCGCCAATAGCATTGTACATGATAACATGCATCCATTGCATGTGCATCAGAACCTGCAGTCAAGCGCCCATATAAATGCCAGTTGTTAGTTGTTTTTGCCTAATTCTTCAGATTTTGATCAATGTTGTCACTTAAGGCTCTATGAAGATCATACTGATCCTCACCCAGACATATGATGCAGAATAATGTTTCTGGAGGTGATCCGTAACTTGATCTGAGTTTCTTCGGACTTATCCCAGCTGCACATTCATCTTGCGTGGCCACTTTTCCTCGTGCCCGCTTTACCCTGTAACTGTTGCATGCACTCCTACAACTTTTATGATACACTGCAGCATGTGATTGGAGGGTTGCTGCAATTCCTGAGCCATCATCGAGCTCACTAACCTTGATACCAGATGGAACAGCATTGAGCTGCACAAAATCATTCAGATCTCTTTCAAGAGATGAATATCCGTTCTTTTGGCTGTTGTAATGCCTCGTCTTTGCTGGACTGACATAGGCAACACAGTGTCCAATTAATTCCAGTTATGTTAGTAGACATGTTGAGGTATTAATGTTCTACTACACACTACTAACTACACACTAACGAGATCTTCATATCTGCAGGCCTGAGAGACTAGAATGTGAAGAAGACCACCACCGCATAGACTTGCTTCAGAGGAATACAGGTATGCCAACACCTGCAAAATAATAAAAAATAGATTAATAGTGGACAAAATGTCAGTAGAAATCCAATGTAAAAGTTAATATAGCTGTTACAACCACAAATCTAAGTGCAATAATTATGTATCATGATTCAATTGACATAAAATGTACATTTCGTATAAAATAATATCAAGTGTGGATATATACGACCTGACGTATATCTTGAATTAAAAAACAAATATCAGAACTGGATTCTCTATACTCAAAAACATACAAAAAGTGTCATTATTTGCTGTTCTACTATGATTGGTTGTTATTTTATCGCCCAATGTCAGACCAGATGGCGGCCATCTTGGATTCGTCCATAATGGCCGCCACAGGGAGAGCCCATGTTGGCTCCCGCAAACAAATGAATGCTTATGGTCATATCTACCCATGGTAAAAAAATGGTACTTTTGGAACAAAGGGAACAATCGGGGTGATTTTTTGGATTAAGCCCCCTGACTACTAGATGCATTGGAAGACAATGACAAATACGATGTTATATACACAGATTTTGCTAAAGCTTTCGACAAATGTGACCATGGTATAATAGCACAAAAAATTAAATATATGGGAATAACAGGCAAAGTGGGAAAATGGATCTACAACTTCCTCAGAGAACGTCAGCAAGTCGTCAAAATTCAAGGTATATCATCATCAGAATCGGAAGTACGCAGCTCAGTACCACAAGAGACAGTACTGGCCCCACTCCTGTTCATTATCATGCTGATAGACATAGACAGCGGAGTAAACAGCAACAGTATAGTAACATCCTTTGCAGACAATACAAAGATCAGCAGAAAAATCAGCGATGTACATGACGTGGAGGACTTGCAAATGGACACGAACAAAATATACAAATGGTCAGAAGACAACAACATATCATTTAACACCGAGAAATTTCAGCTCCTGAGATATGGTAGAAAAGAAGAACTTAAACAGACTGCATATTATGCTCCAGATAGAGAGGAAAGTCAGAGAAGCACGAAAGCGATCGATCTCGGGATAATAATTACAGATGATGCAAAATTCGAAACACAAAATCAGATAGCGATAAATAAAGCAAAAAGAGTCGCCGGACAGGTACTAAGAACGGTCAAGAGAAGGGACAGGACAGTAATGATTCCCCTGCTAAAAACACTGATTATACCAAAACTTGAATACTGCTCAGTTTTGACGTCCCCATATAAAAAGGAAGAAACTAATAAACTAGAAGAAACGCAAAGGCATTTCACAGCCAAGATTGATGGCTGCAAAGAACTCTACTGGAAAAGACTATGTAAACTAAATATGTACTCCCTGGAAAGAAGAAGAGAGAGGTACACCATAATCTACATATGGAAAATGATCGAAAAACTGGTACCAAACCTAAAACTAAACCCAATTACCATTCAAACAAGGGACCTCCTCAACTCTGAAGGAAAATAGCTTGGTTGTCAGGGGGCCAAGACTTTTTAACCAGCTTCTAATGGACCTCAGAAAGTAACGGGGGTCAAAGTTGAAGTCGTCAAGAGAAGACTGGATGCCTGGCTCAGGACGGTACCAGTTGAGCCGGGCGTGCCTGGCTATGTACGGTGGAGAGCACAAGAAAGCAACTCGCTCCTCCATCAAGCCAGACCTAGAGGCGGGGCCACCAGCTTGACCTCCGTGTGAAGAGAGACCAACGCACGAAACAACATAAGGTTCATAAGGTAAGGTAAGTGTATATATATATTATATATATATATATATATATATACACACACACACACATATATATATATATATACAGGGTGGGCCGTAAGTTTCCATACATAGGAAAAATAAACATTTTTTTATGGACAACCATTTTTATTTATATAATATGCTCTACATGGTTGCCATTGTTTTGAAAACACTTTCAATACGTGTTCCCCACTGTTGATGAACACGCATTAGCACAGTTGACGTTATGCTTGTAATGGCGTTGGTGATACGTTCCTTTAGATGATTTATTTCTCGTATCTTTTCCTGATACACTGGCCTTCAAGTGCCCCCAAAGATAGAAATCAAGGGGGGTGAGATCTGGGGATCTGGGAGGCCACTCCACAGGACCACGCCGACCAATCCAAGCATCCGGAAACTGCTGAGCCAAATACCGACGCACGTGAAGACCATAATGAGGTGGAGCTCCATCTTGCTGGAAGTAAACTGGGAAGTTACCTTCCTCGTTTAGCAGGGATGGGAAAATCTCTTCTTGCAACATGTTAAGATACCTTTCGGCATTAAGATTTCCACTGACAAAAATTGGTCCAATAATTCTGTCACCCCATATCCCGGCCCACACCATCACTTTACCGGCACCTTGCATCTTCGTCGGACTCAGCCAGTTAGGGTTAGCATTACTCCAGTAACGTATGTTTTGCCGATTAACCTCTCCATTGACGTAAAAATTTGCTTCATCAGTAAACAAGATCTTAGTTGAAAAGTTTGCATCCTCGTTCACTTTGGTTAATGCCCATTCACAGAATTCCATCCGTCTATCCGGGTCGTCTTCACTCAAATGCTGTGCCATATGCAATTTGTATGGATGCCATTTGTTTGCTTTCAAAATGCGCCTGATACTCGATCTGCTGACACCACTTTCTGCAGACAACCGTCGTGTACTTTTTCTGGGACTCCGTGTAAGCGCTGTAAGTATCGTAGCTGTTGTGTCTTCATCGGTGGCTGTACGTCTTGGACCACTTCGCGGTTGATCTGCAACATTTCCAGTTTTCTGAAACTTGTTAATAAGTTTTGCCACAGTGTCGTGTGTGATGTTCGTTCCATGTTGTCTGTTAAAGTTCATTGCAACCATGCGACTGCTTCCCGACCCAGCCATCAGTATGATTTCAATTCGTTGCTCTTTCGTCAAACGCATATTCTTAGGGTATCTGAAACATAAAAACAAACGTTTAATTTTTCCTGTGTATGGAAACTTACGGCCCACCCTGTATATATATATATATGGAATGTATTTCACAATTAAACACGTGAAATGAATGAATGATGTAAACGCACAAGGAAAAACAAAAATGATTTCAAGGCCTTTCGTGTATTCAGATGTACATCTCGTCATTCCCTAACGAGGTGTACTTCTGAATACAGGAAAGGCCTTGGAATAATTTTTCTTTTTCCTTCTGGGATTACATCATATATATATATATATATATATATATATATTATATGTTAAAATCACCATACTCGTCCTTAATCTCGTCAGTCAATTCTCCGAGAAATTCCCAATAGTCGAAATGTATTCACCCTCCCTCACTGTGAATATCACACTGTGTCTGCGTACAGAACCCTCCGCCCAACGGAATGCAATAGCCCCGAAAGTTTGATGCGAGCGTATGCGGTTGTGAAGCTGGCTACAGGTATGTTTGTAACACGTGAGGTATCTGTGGCCAATTCGGTAATGTTGTACTTTATTATGTACGTATTACCTACATTCACGATCTCCATGACCTCTTTGTCGGGAGTATTGGCATAATCCTATACCTCCTTATAACTTTGGGCTAGATGTACGTTCCCCTTGCCTGTATTCTGTGCAAATTTTCCCCAAAGACTATTTAGGCACAACTTTGCACTAAAGCGTTTGCCCGGGTTCTTAGCAATTTGGGCCCGGTCAAGTTGTATCCCTTCACGGTCACGGTAGCGCTGAATATACGCCGATTTTCCATTTTCGGTCTCAATTCCTCGCGGATACCTTGATGCCTGTACCTTATCCTTCAAAAAAGTGTTTATATATGGTGTGAAAAGGTTGGGTACCTTCTGAAACCTCCACACCTCATATATCTTCAATATTCTGTAGCCATGGCCAACGGCTAGGGACAGCTCATGGCTTGTATATACACCTCCGATCTTCCGCTGGTTCGTTGTATGATTACAGGTCCATTGTCTCCTCTGCGCACTTCACGCACAGGGGAAACAAGAGCTTGTGGTCTATAACGGTGGGTAAGATCGGCATCCATAAGTCGCGAGGGGGGAGCACGTCTACGAAAGAAAGACCAAAATAGTTCTTGTTCAAATTTGTTGAGAACTCTTCGATGGTGGGAAGGGCAGGGCCCACCAGCTTTTGAGGTGCTCCTACGGCGTACGGATTGTGCTTCATCACGTAGGGGCATAAAGAACAGAAGTCGTAGTAATGGAGTTTGACGCCCTCCGCAGGTGGAAATATATCTTGAATGGGTTTGTACGCCCTCCGAACAAGCTATCACCGCATTTGAGAGGATCCAACACCATTGAGCGTTTGATTGTGTTTATTTCTTCACGGTACGCCCCATCTGCCTCCATCCGTGTATCATATTCGTGCTCCCAAAAGACCTTGTGAGTGAACTGGGTGCGGGTCCATGCAAGACTGTCGGCAAGAGATCTACTATGGATATCTCCAACGATTCCACACTCAGGACGTGGGCATCAATGCCACCAGCATCCGTTAAAGGACTACGCTGTCTTCTCACCAGTAACAGTCTTCGCTTAGACCGTCCACCACAAAAACACGAACACTGCCCTTGATGGAGACCTCCCCTGTGTTGCGGGCATGTTTTATGTATACACTGCTCTGCTGCTGTAGATGTGTGAGCCAGTAAATAGCCTTATGCCCATAACTGCGGGGGTTGTTTCTCTGAATGACGGCTAGTGTGTCTTTAGGCATGAAATTGTTCTTGAACATCGTAAAGTACAATGAGGTGATCGTGGTTGCGACTTGCAGCAGGTCGCAGTTGAACCAGTCTTTATACTTCCTTCTAAAGTGAGAAGACAGCGTACTCCTTTAACAGATGTTGGTTGCATGGATGCCCACGTCTTGAGTGTGGAATCGTTGGAGATATTCATAGTAGATCTCTTGCCGACAGTCTTGCATGGACCCGCAACCGCGATCAGCTTATAGGTTCCCAGTTCACTCACAAGGTCTTGTGGGAGCACGAATATGATACACGGATGGAGGCAGATGGGGCGTCCCGTGAAGAAATAAACACAATCAAACGCTCAATGGTGTTGGATCCTCTCAAATGCGGTGATAGCTTGTTCGAAGGGCGTACAAACACATTGAAGCTATACTTTCCACCTGCATATTTCATGTATGTTAAAATTTTATTATTGTTATTTAATATAAATATGTATGTAGATTTCTCCTGTACTATTATTATTTTTTATGCTTATATATTAATTTTGAATGTATATTTATTTTCTATATATTTCATGTATGTCAAATTATTTCCAATAATTCGTCTAATAAACAGAATGGTGTAGTTGTGTTTTATTTTCCAATAAACGATTGAAACAAATGCTTTGCTGTGTGTATATATATATATATATATATATATATATATAAGCACACCGGACAAAAAATTAGTCACCCCTACTAGCACCGATAGTAGGAAGTTCAAGGTCACACAGAGGGCGCTGATGTAGCATTGGTAAGTGACAAGTAGCGGTGACGTAGCACACAGGATCAGATCTGTTTCGTGAGATGGTGAAGAACAAAGTGTGTGTTGGATATAGTCTGCAAAATGGGTCGTGAGGCAGACGTTACTCAGTGGCAAAAAGGAGCCATCGTGTTTGGCAGAGCCCACGGACACAAAATGTCTGAAGTAGCCCAATTTGTTGGTGTGTCAACGCGTACTGTCCAGCGAGTTTACAAAGAGTGGTGTAGTTCGCAATCAACTGAAAATCGACGGCGTAACTGTGGCCGGAAAACAATTCTCGACAATAGGGCCGCCGCCATGTTTCTCGTCTAGTAACTGCAAATCGTTTTCAAACCAGAGAACAATTGCTCCAAGAAACCAATGAGGTTCTCCAGCGACCAATTTCCGAACGGACATTGCGACGAGAACTGCATGCGATGGACATCTGGAGCAGGGTACCACGGAAGAGGCCGCTGTTAACAGCAAGTCACAACTTGGCACGTTATAAATGGGCTCAGAGGCACAAAAACTGGACTGCGGCAGATTGGAAACGTGTAATTTGGTCCGATGAGTCCCGTTTTTGTTTGTTCTCCAATGATGGGAGGCGACGAGTACATCGCAGTTCCAATGAAGCCTTTAATCCTGAATGCGTCGAAGGTGTTGTTCAGGCTGGAGGTGGTTCCGTGATATTCTGGGGATGTTTTTCGTACCACGAAATGGGCCCTCTCGTTCCAGTGACGATGAATTTGAACCAGCAGGCGTACCTCCGCATACTAAACTCGCCGGATTCGTGCGGTTATCAAGGCCAGAGGCGCCGTCACACGTTATTAGGTACATTCTGAGAGGGGTGACTAATTTTTTGTCCGGTGTGCTTATATATATCATCAATATTAAGGCATAACTGGGGGTATATAAACGATGCATGTATGCAAATACATATATATATATATATATATGTGTTAACCCCTCCGTCTATGGCCCGGGATGGTTCGAAGTTGACGGGGGTTCTAGTTAGGTGGCAGCAACGGATGTGTGACTTGCAGTAGTTTTCTTCTATATTACTCTCCGAGTTCTTCTATAGTGGCTCGGAGGACTCTGATAGACTTACTAAAAATGCTGAAGGTTCCGGACTCTTCTTATAGCGTATCCGGAAAGTTTAATGACTAAGTTCTTCTGAAGAGAGCAAGGCTCGAAGGATAAGATAAAAACTATCTTTTACTGTAATTTACTGCTAAAATGTACAGGTAGTGCTCAGCCTCTGAATTAGCTTCTGAATGACAATGGAAGATTTTTACTGGGGTTTATATACCCAAAAACTGCTAACATCATTATTATTAAATGCTAAAAAGGCTGTATTATTTTTGCACAATATTCGAAAATAAAGTAAATTTTCAGCTGTGGTAAGGCTTGAACGAGTAAACAAAATATTTGAAGACGAAACCATATTTTTATCTTAAACCGCGACTTTTCAGATCTGATGTTATCATGATCTGCCAAGTTAACTAAAAGTGGAAATCGGACTATGCATCTTTACACTAAAATATGCATATGAGTAAAATTTTAAGGTTTAAGATGTACAATTTTAATGCTTAGGCAAGACATGATCTCATCTTTTATAACGAAAGAGAATGTATACAAAATATGAACATTGCAAAGCTTAAGCAGGATTCCTTATTAAGCGAAATCTAAAAAAATGATTATGAGATTTTAAAAAACAACAGGTCACCAATTATTTAGCAAAGTAGAAAGCAAATCAAAAATTTTATCCAAACTCGCGTTGGGCGATTTTGGTCCTTATGTAAAAATGAATACACACACGTACATACATATGAGTATAGGCATTATATAAAGTTAAATATATAAGAATATACAGGATTATATAAATACATGAACCATATAACACATTTTTAAATGATATTTTTTAAAATGGATACTTTTTCTTAAAATGGATACAAGAACTATATAAATGAATACAAGAATTACATGAAGAATAAGATAATATAGGAATATGGGAATTATTTATGGTTCATTTTTACAGGGCTCTTCCCTCTAGAATGATATTAATATAATAATGTAACATCCTAACTAATGCTAACTAGATGATAACTATGGGTTTTATAATACAGATTTATATATACAACATAAGTCGGGTGGTTAAGTCTAGTTCACGTGGTCTGGGTACGCACTCTTGGTCGTGCATAAATAGTTTCATGTTCCGTGTCACTTGGTTTTCTTTGTTCCCAGAATGATCTTTTCACCACAAATATACCGAGGATAATAGCACATACAATAATGATACTAACGGCAGATGTTGAGAAAATGGTTACCGGTTGTAGTATTTGTAAGAGGTTATTTTGGTTATCATCCGAAATTTTAAACCGGCTCAATTGATCATTCCATTCAGGGGCATGTAGTTCGGGTAGGATGGTTACAGGTTTTATGGAGAGATTTAAGATCTCTATGACGGGTTTAAATTTAATTTGCGACGGGAATGGGTATGAGTTATTAAGGGTAACCTTGTACGGGTTGTATATTTGGAGGGCTTTTGAACGCAAGGAGCAACCAATTGGTAGCCGAATAACCATAGGGATTGTGATGAGGGAATAATTCGATGGACACTCGAGAGTAGCGGCAGTCCTGTTCGCGAAAGAAACCCAGATGTCTGGTCCAATTCGTAGTTGGATGGTTTTAGGGGAATGAAATTTTTTAAATGAACATACGGGGCATGCCGGTCACGAATTAAGTCGATAAAGCAAGACCTAGTAGTTGGAAGAATAACTGGTTTGAGTGGAGGGCAGACGAGTTGTTTATTTGGTTGCGGGAATCGGCAATGCCGGACGTCGCTATCTGACATCATAGAATAAGCTGACAGATCTTTGGTGAGGAAAAGGTAAGGTGGTACGGTGGGTAAATACAATCGATAGACATTAGAGTTGTTTTGGTAGGGTGTTGGGAAAGGGTGAAATTTATATACGTCATAAGTGAGGACATCGAAAAATGGTATAATTATGAGGTATGTGTAGGGGCGTGGTCCATGTACAGTCCAGGTGTATTCTAGAAATTGAGGGTAATTAGTGTGGTTGAGTGGGAATATGGGTGATAATTTTAATTGTGACTGGGCGGTGTGAATCAAGGACTGAAGTATTTCCCATGGTATTAGGGTGGAAAGAGTGATTTTTCCATGGGCTAGCTGGGTTGCACGCAAAACCTTGGAATGAATCGTAGTTATTCGTTGTAAGTATTTATCGATTAGGGTTACTTGTAGGTTCATTATCTCTATTAATTCTAGATATCTTTTGTGTTCTTTGTATTGAGCTAACATGGATTCAAGGTATGTGAATCTGTCCGAAAGGGAGTGGAGGAAGCGATTGTTTTCGTGTAATGACCTAATAGTTTGTTCTAACATGTGTCCATTATATTGTCGATTTCGCGCGAAGAGATTCAATTTAAGTTCAATTCTTTTAATATCTTCTTCGGTTGCTAATCCGAATAAACCTTTGAACAGTTTCCCTCCTATATCTATCAGTCCCCTTTTACTTCTTTGGTTAAAGTTTTCTGAATTTTTAGTTTCAGTTTGTATCCATGGTAAGGCTAATATTTCTGATAGGGCGCGTGCTGTAGTTTGAATATTTTCGAGGGTATTTTCTAACAGAACGCGACTAATCTGATCTTTTCCTTGGAAAGAATTCTGGACTTTACTTTCAAACGTTTTTAATTGGGTTTGTATCTGAAGGAGATTGATTTTAATTCTAGCAGGGGGTTGCAAATTTATATAAAGGTCTGCGTGCCCTTTCAAAAATTTACCTTCTGCAAGTTTTTCTATAACAACTCCGGTAGAAATTTTAATGCTAGGGCTACAAGAGTAAATAATTTGGAAAATTATAAGGGGGACAATTTTATTCATTTCTACGCCTTAGGTTATACGGAGCTGGGGTGTTGTGGGATACTTGTGTGGATACTTGTGTTTGTGGGCGAAGGGGTCGGCCTCGTTTTGGTGGCAATGGGGGTCGACCGTTGAGCTCGGATTCTGAGCGGGTTCGTTTCTTATGTGAAGGTTCTAGTTCACGTGGGTGATGCATTTGCGGGCGGTATGTAGGGTCCGTGCGTCGATCATCAATCGGTGAGGGTGGTGACAGAGGAGATGGTGGAGTTGGAGGAGATGGTGGAGTTCCACTGAGTGATCCTCTCGAAGGGGTTTCTCCAGGGTCTGGGTCCGATGGGACGCTTGGCTCTGGGGCCTCCTCTTGTTCAGAGATTGCCTCGAGTACTGGTGGTATTACGAGGTACCAATCTTCGTCATGGGTAGCGGTTCCCGCGGTGACCACTTCAGTTTTTTTCCCTGCCCGATTTGTTAATATCTTGACCTTTTGAAGGATAGGCGGCTCGAACGCCTGGCAGCTGTTTTTTGGGAAGGTGTTGTTCGGAAGCTATCTTCAAATTGTCAGCGTGAATGATCTTTAGTTTGGAATGATCCCGGAGGTCGAGGATTTCATAACGATTTTTTCCGAGGTTTTTCATAATCCTATATGGGCCATCCCATTTTGGGTATAATTTGCGATGAGCACCTGGCGGTTTCACGCTCTTCAGATAACATCGCATACCGACGATTATAGTCCGTTGACGGGGATGACGCCTATGTTGCTCTTGCTCCATCTGTTGGTTTCGTTGGTCGAGGGCATAGCGGATTATGTCAAAAATCTTGAAAGATCGTTCAGCTAGTTGCTGATTTGCTTCTGCCATTTCGGAAGATGTTAGAACTGCCGGGTCGGTTTGGTCGGGCAAATCAAAAGGTAGACGCTTGTCGTAGTGATAGAGGACGAAATGAGGGGTGTCCCCGATGGACACATTATAGCCATTGTTGATGGCTGTTTGTACCATGGGAAGGGAATCATCCCATGTACGGGAGGATGCATCGACAACGTGGCGCAGGGCTTCCAAGATCTTTCGATTGTGCCTTTCCACTAAGCCGTTTGCCTGCGGATGGTATGCCACAATGTGTGTATTTTTAATTTTACACATGTTACAGAGTGACTCGAACAGTTTGGAAGTGAAACTAAGGGCGTTATCCGAGATTAGGATGGAAGGAGTGGTATGATTTTGGATGACGCGTTCCACTAGGGCTCTTGCCACAGTTTCCGAGGTCTGGTCTGGAATGGCGGCTACTTCGCTGTAACGCGAGAAGTGGTCCGTAAACACAATGATGTACTGATTTCCCTTTGACGTTTTGGGAAATGGTCCCAGTATATCCATTCCAGTTCTTTGCCAGGGCCTTTGGCATACTGGATATTTATGCATCGGAGCTGTGGATGGTACGTTGCCCTTATGCTTTAAACACGACGGACATTCGGCGATGTATTCTTGTACCTTTCTGTTCATCTCGGGAAAGTGGTATCGCTCCAAAAGACTCTTGATGGTGCGATCCGGCCCCATGTGTCCATACAAAGGTGAGTCGTGACAAAGTCCAATGGCTATATCGACGAGATCCTTTGGTATCTCCACGAGGTCGTTTCCATCTTCGTTCCTGAAATGTACGAGCCCATCTTTGAGGTTGTACTGTTCTTTTACCTTCGATGGTTCCTTTTGTTCCAGGCGCGCCCGAAGGTTTTGGGTGTGTTGGTCCTGTTGTTGGGAGTATTGCAGACACTCGTAGTCGAACACAGGAAGAATTCCTATTTTATTCACTTGGGCGTCGGGCTTGAGTCTCGACAATCCGTCTGGAATAACTTGCAGTTTTCCCGGTTTGTATACGATTTTTGCTGCAAAGTCCTGAATCAACAGAGCCCATCTACTCAATCGTCCTTCAAGTAGCTTGTCCTTGAAGAGGTACGTGAGTGGCTTATGATCAGTCTTGATGGTTACATCGTAGCCATAGACGATATTTCGGAATTTTTTCAAAGCCCAATATACCGCTAGGGCCTCTCGGTCCGTAGTGGAATAATTCCGTTGAGGTGCAGAGAGAAGTTGACTGGCATAAGCAATGGGTAATTCCACACCGTCTACGTCCTGTAACAGGACGGCTCCTAGTCCATAGGAGGAAGCATCTGTGGCTATGATGAAGGGTCTTGTGTAATCAGGATATTGTAAAATGGGATGACAGGTTAGTTTATTAATTAAAGTTTCAAAGGCATGTTGGTGATCGGATTCCCAGTTAAATTTCGAATTTTTCTGGAACAAATTAGTAATGGGTTTAGCAATATTTGAAAATTGGGGGATAAAGTTCCGATAGAATCCGACAAAACCAATAAATGCACGGGCGTCGTCGATGGTTTTGGGTACAGGGTACCTTTCCAGGGCTTCGAGTTTGGCTGGATCAGGTTTAATTCCTGTGGACGAGAGTAGGAATCCTAGGTATACCAGGGATTCTTGTAAAAAATTGCACTTTGCAAGCTTCAGTTTAAGGTGTGCTTTTCTCAAGTGTGATAGCACATTCTGAAGGCGTTGAAAGTGTGTTTTTTGTCCGAACTGTAGACGATAATATCGTCAAGATAAACGAGAGCTTCGACACCTAATAGGTCGGAAAGGACTATATTCATCAACCTAGAGAAATTAGCAGGCCCATTTCGGACTCCGAAAGGTAAAACCTGGAATTCGTAATGGCCTCGGTTAGTGGAGAAAGCAGTCAATGCCCGAGATTCGGGACTGACCTCCATTTGCCAATAACCCGATGCTAAATCGAGGGATGAAAAAAAGTTCGCTTTCCCTACGTTCAGAATTGTTTCCTGCATGTTTGGAATCGGGAAACGGTCTGGGATGGTAATGTTGTTCAGGCGTCTAAAATCTATACAAGGGCGAGATGTTCCGTCCTTTTTGGAGACGAGAATCATAGGAGCGGACCAGGGACTAGCTGAAGGCTGAATGACATCCTGCTCCAACATGTCCTTGATGTGTTCCTCAATAGTGACTAATTGGGAATGTGGAACCCGATAGGGAGGAATGAAAATGGGTTTGGAATTGGGTTCCAACTTGATTTCAAAAGGGACCAAATTAGTTCGGCCCAGAGGATCTCCTTTTAGGGCAATCACATCTCTATTTCTTATCAGGAAATCGAGAAGTGATTCCATTAGTTTGGGATCCTGTAAAGCTGGTGACTCCTGAAGGGAGTGCTCCAGACATTTCTTATATTCTTCTTTTAATACTGAAGGATTTAACTCTAAGGAACTGGAAACACGATTTATCATACTGATGGGGAAATCTGAATCTACTTCTACTGTGGAAACAGTTCCTATTTTCTGATTTGAAGTTAATTCTATAGGACTTTTTCCTTTGTTTAAACAAACAACAGGGATAGCTGAATTCTGACTCTGACTAAGGACTTGGGCAATAAGAACATCTCTTTTGAAATTACTTTTCTCTGTAATCAGAGTACGCTCTGACTCTAATAATTTTCCTTGACTGTAACTACTTTTGCTAGGAAACAAATCTTCTCATAAGGTGCTACTGTTATATGCTCGGTAGGGCATATGAAAAATTGTGAATCTGACTCTGGTTCGGCGACTAAAATTTGCCTTATTGGCTGAACTGAAGCTGGCTGACTGGAAACTGGCTGACTGGAAACTGAAACTGACTGGAAACTGACTGACTGGAAACTGACTGTGTTGATCCAACTGGATTCAACAACTGGAACTGATTACCCTGGGGTCTGATTTCTGGAGCGGTTGTCCCTCTGGATACAACCGGCTGACTTGAACTGCTATCAAGTGGAGGGGGTTTCCTATTTCTTTCGGAAATCTGAACTGACTAATTCTATTAGCATTAAGCTGTCTGTCATTCTCACGGAGATGGTGTGTCCTATTTCGACACTTTACTAACTTTCCGGCTGGGTAAATCTCCCATTGATTCCGGTTAAAAAAATCCATACCTAGTAGGATGTCTGTCTGAAAGGTGGCGACTGTGTCCACTATACAACATTTCGCGGGGTATACCGCGTTTCCAACTTCTAAATATAACTCAATTTCTCCGTATGTATGTATGGGTGTGCCCGTAACTCCTCTGAGTTGGCAGGATGGTGCCTTAAGTTCATATTTGTAATTTGTATTCTCTAATAATTCATCTACACATTGTTTCTTAATTAACGTCGCGTGTGCTCCTGTATCTAGGAGAGCAGTTAAATCTTGGTTATCAGTGCTACAATTTATTATTAAATCTAGGAGGTCCGCACCTATTATCCTGATGGGGAGTTTGTGTGCGTATCTGGGTTCATTACTGTAATTTAGGAGGGCGGAGGGAGAGGTTGAACTGCTGCCTCCAATGTAGGGTCTAAAAAAGGGCTCGAATGGTCTTCTATGGGAGGACCTGGGTCATATTCTACGGGATTACCATACGCTGGAGGGTGTTCTTCAAAACTGTACTCTGGGGAAAATGATTCCTCCACGGGTACTTCTACGTACCGAACTAGCTGACCTTGCTGGTTGTACTGAGGTTTGTACATGGGGTAAGAGTGTGGTTGACCCTGTGGTCGTAATCTATTGGGTTGGTGGTTCGACTGAGGCTGGGAATGGACTGGTTTCTGGGGATTGGATGACTTTTGGGATACGTTTTGGGAACGTGGGTGGTTTGGTTTCTGAAAGTGGGGTCTATACCCTGCAGGGGCTTTATCAGCACACTTTTGGCGATCGCCACGGCGATGACCATGTTCGTGACAGTGGGAGCAATAAGAGGGATAATTACACTGACTTATCATGTGCCCAAAGCTATCGCAGTTAAAACACTGTGGAGGGCGTGTATTCTGGGTTTGGGGGGCTTGTTTCTGGGGTGGTGGTCCCTGCATTGGCCTCGATTTATAGGGTTGTTGTTGTTTTGCTGTTGGTGTTGTGGCTGCTGCTGTTGAATGTAATGTACGGGGGTTTCTCTACTCTTTCGGTAGTTTTGGTTTGCTAAATCGGGGTAATGTTCCCGTGTTTTGTTTATGGCTACACTTACAGGTTTGTCAACATTTAAAAACTCCTGAAACTTTTTTTTAGGTGCTCCGGGTAGGTTTTGGTAAATAGTTGTTGCTACTATTAGATTTCTTTGTTTCGAAGTGAAAGTTATGCCACATGCATTTTCTGCGGCACGGAGGGCTTCTCCTACAAGTTTATGTGTTCGTGTAATAAAATTGTTTAAATCTTCGTGTTCCTCTTTCTTCCATTTAGCTTGGAAGACGCTTCTAACGTGGCTAAGGGTTGTGCAAGTGTTATTTCTTTAAAAAATTCTAATAAGTTTTGTTTAAAATCGTCCCATGTTGTAGCTTCGCTAATTGATGGGACGTAGGTGACTGTGTCATGAGCATTTCCCTCTTTAGGGTCGATAAATCTTTTTGCTTCCCTAATTTTTATATCATCATCGGTGATGGTTTCGCGTAAGAAATGTTGCTCTAAAGATTCAATCCAAGGTCTTACGCGTGGTTCAACAAAGCGATTATCTATGGTCCCCTTAAAAATTAAAACAGTATGGGGAAGGTTTACTAGTCTGCCTAAGTTAATATATGCTGGGGAGGGGGTTTGAGACTGAGACATATTGGCTTGTTCTGGATCTGAAGTTTGTGTGTTTGGGAGTATGTTTGAAGGGCGCGGGGTAGGTGGAAAAATGGGTTAGGTAAATTTTCGATGTCAGAAAGCGCACCGTCTGAATCGCTCATATGTGAAGGTACTTATTAATGTGTTCTAATTAGTCTGCTTGACCGATCTTAATTTATGGAATGATCACTTAAGGGGTTTTCCTAACTACACTATCTAAAAAAAATAAATAAATGCACAAAATTTGCCTAACTAGGGGAAATTTGAAAAGATTGCAAACAAAATAAAAAATGTAAACAAGATTTCACTCGAATATACGTGAAGGTATGGTAATACTATGTTTGGTACATTAAATAAAATTATACTATACGAACTACAATTGTGAAAATAACTGTGAAATAACTCTCTGAAACTAACTCTGTGAATTTTAATTGTGACAATAATTCTGTGAAAATACTGTTTTCAATAAAAAGAATGTATCACTGGTGTCTGAAGTGTTCACTGTGTTTTTGTTAATTCTGGCTCAATACTAAATATTAACTGTTAATAATACTGACTTTTCAAATGTTTAGAAATTATTTTAAAAAAGAGTTTTGTACTTAACAAGATTCCTACGGCGAAATCCTTAGAGACGTGTCCTGAAGACGTGTCTTGCTGGCCACTTGTTCTTGGATGAAAACTAGGCGTGGAGAACTTGGAGTCGTGACGCACCGGTTCAAGGGTAGATGTGACGAACTAGAAGTCGTGACACGCCGGTCAACTGGGTGTTGGTTCTGGTTCCAGGGTCTGGAAGACTGGAAGAATCCTGGATGCAGAAGTTGTCAGTCGTGAAGATCCTGGTTAAAGGGTCGCCAGTTGTTAACCCCTCCGTCTATGGCCCGGGTTGGTTCGAAGTTGACGGGGGTTCTAGTTAGGTGGCAGCAACGGATGTGTGACTTGCAGTAGTTTTCTTCTATATTACTCTCCGAGTTCTTCTATAGTGGCTCGGAGGACTCTGATAGACTTACTAAAAATGCTGAAGGTTCCGGACTCTTCTTATAGCGTATCCGGAAAGTTTAATGACTAAGTTCTTCTGAAGAGAGCAAGGCTCGAAGGATAAGATAAAAACTATCTTTTACTGTAATTTACTGCTAAAATGTACAGGTAGTGCTCAGCCTCTGAATTAGCTTCTGAATGACAATGGAAGATTTTTACTGGGGTTTATATACCCAAAAACTGCTAACATCATTATTATTAAATGCTAAAAAGGCTGTATTATTTTTGTACAATATTCGAAAATAAAGTAAATTTTCAGCTGTGGTAAGGCTTGAACGAGTAAACAAAATATTTGAAGACGAAACCATATTTTTATCTTAAACCGCGACTTTTCAGATCTGATGTTATCATGATCTGCCAAGTTAACTAAAAGTGGAAATCGGACTATGCATCTTTACACTAAAATATGCATATGAGTAAAATTTTAAGGTTTAAGATGTACAATTTTAATGCTTAGGCAAGACATGATCTCATCTTTTATAACGAAAGAGAATGTATACAAAATATGAACATTGCAAAGCTTAAGCAGGATTCCTTATTAAGCGAAATCTAAAAAAATGATTATGAGATTTAAAAAAACAACAGGTCACCAATTATTTAGCAAAGTAGAAAGCAAATCAAAAATTTTATCCAAACTCGCGTTGGGCGATTTTGGTCCTTATGTAAAAATGAATACACACACGTACATACATATGAGTATAGGCATTATATAAAGTTAAATATATAAGAATATACAGGATTATATAAATACATGAACCATATAACACATGAATTTTTAAAATGGATACTTTTCTTAAAATGGATACTTTTTCTTAAAATGGATACAAGAACTATATAAATGAATACAAGAATTACATGAAGAATAAGATAATATAGGAATATGGGAATTATTTATGGTTCATTTTTACATATGTATACACTATGCCAAATGGCTGGTTATGTCATCTGGCCGCTTAAGCCAGTCGGCAGTGCCTTTTGTGCTAACTGGATGATTTACATATTCTAAGGCAGGTGTGAGGTCAAGAACTTTATTATGCGTCTGGGCTGTCGACGAAGGATGCTTTCTTCTCTCTCTTTCTCTATCTCTCTCTCTTAGGTTATGTTTGGGTGGGATTGCCCATAGCTTGTGGCCGCTTGGGGAATTCCACCTTGCTTTTTTTCATATGTTTTTATTTTTTGGGGGAGCACCATGGGGAAGGGGATGGGGTTTGCACCTTGATGGAGGGGGTTGGCACCTTGGGGGAAGGGGTGGCACTGGCCTTGGCACTCATATGATCAACATTGCAATTGCTCTGCACTCTATCATTTTGCGCACATACTACTAATAACCATCACGAAGATTTTAGTCATCTCCTCAACACTCAAATAAATAATATTGCGCTTCCTAGTGTTTGATTGTCTACATTTTGTTTCAAGCACATAATTATTAGCTCCACTGCTACGTTTAAATACAGATTTGAAGACGGACACGTTGTATACAGCGTTGAGGATACTGTTTGATGGTAGTTCCATCTTTTATTATTTTTCTGATGATGAATATGTGAGGAGACTTCTTGTGAACACGACCTGTTGGTTCAAACTTTGATCCGGCTGTGAGACGGATGGGTATAATTTTGGGTATAATTTGCGATAAACTCTTGGCTGTTTGGCGCTCTTTATGTAACAGCGCATACCGACGATTATAGTCCGTTGTTGGGGATGACGCCTTGCTCCATCTGCTGGTTTGGTTGGTTTAGGGGTCGGATTAGGTAAAAAAATTTGAAAGATCGTTCAGCTAGTTGCTGATTTGCTTCTGCCATCTCGGAAGATGTTAGAACTTCAGGGTCACTTTTGTCAGTTAAATCAAAGAATAACGGTTTGTCGTAGTGATATAAGCCGAAATGAGGGGTATCCCCGATGGACACGTTATAGCCGTTGTTGGTGGCTGTTTGTACCAAAGGTGGGGAACAATGTTCCCTCTAATTTTTTTTTAGTCCGTGTGCGCAAGAAATTTTCGTTGTGCATACATTTAGATTCATGGTGAAAATTGTGCAAACTTTTCTGAGCGCTATTATCTTCAAAATTAAATATATATAAATATTAAATACTTAATACATATTATTTCCATAAGGTGATAGCTTGATCATTACGGTACTATTAAATGGATATTAAAAAACTGTTTACAATATTATATATTCTTAAAAAAAGAAAACATTTTATCCATTCTAAAAATATGAATAAAATAAAAAATAGGAAAATAAAATTCAACAAAATAAAGAAATAAAAAAAATAACATTATCCATTCTAAAAATATGAATAAAATAAAAAATAGTAAAATAAAATTCAACAAAATAAAGAAATTGGCAACTACTTCACCGTAACGCGAGAAGTGGTCCATAAAAACGATGATGTATTGGTTTCCCTTTGATATTTTGGGGAATGGTCCCAGTTTGTCTATGCCGTTGGCATAATGGATATTTATGCATGGGAGCTGTGGATGGTACGTTGCCTTTGTTTTATAGGCGGGCATTCAGCTATGTATTCATGTACCTTTTTGTTCATTTCGGGAAAATGGTATCGCTCCAAAAGACTCTTGATGGTGCGATCCGGCCCCATGTGTCCATACAAAGGTGAGTCATGACAAAGTCCGGTGGCTATATCCACGAGATCCTTTGGTATTTCCACGAGGTCGTTTCCATCTTCGTTTCTAAAATGTACGAGCCCATCTTTCATGTTGCACTGTTCTTTCATGTTTGATGGTTCCTTTTGTTCCAAGCGAACCCGAATGTTGCGGGTATGTACGTATTGTTGTTCGTGATCGAATATAGGAAGATTTTCTATTTATTCACTTGTGTTGCAGGCTTGATTCTCGACAATCCGTCTGGAATAACTTGAAACTTTCCTGGTTTGTACATGATTTTTGCAGCGAAGTCTTGAATCAACAGAGCCCATCTACTCAACCCTCCTTCAAGTAGCTTGTCCTTGAAGGAAGATATACGTAAGTGACTTATGGCCAGGTTTGATGGTGAAATCGTAACCGTAGACGATATTTCGCAGTTTTTTTAAAGCCCAATTTACCGCTTGGGCCTCTAGGTTGGCAGTAGAATACTTCCGTTGAGGTCCAGAGAGAAGGTCACCTGCATAAGCAATGGAAAATTCCACACCATCTACGTCCTATAATAATACGGCTCCAAGCCCATAGGAGGAAGCATCCGTGGCTATGACAAAAGGTTTGGTGTAATCAGGATATTTGAAGATGGGATGACACGTTAGTTTACCGATCAAAGTTTCAAAAGCATGTTGGTGATTGGATTCCCAAATAAATTTAGCATTTTTCTGGAACAAATTGGTAGTGGGTTTAGCAATGTGCGAAAATTGGAAAATAAAATTTTGATAGACTCTGACAAATCCAATAAATGCACGAGCGTCGTCGATGGTTTTAGGTACAGGGTACCTTTCCAGTGTTTCAGGTTTGGCTGGATCAGGTTTAATTCCAGTGGATGATAATAGAAATCCTAAGTATACCAGGGATTCCCGTAAGAAGTTGCACTTTGCAAGTTTCAATTTAAGGTGTGCTTTCCTCAAAACGTGATAGCACATTCTGAAGACGTTGGAAGTGTGGTTTGATATCTGAACTATAGATGATAATATCGTCAAGATAGACCAGAGCCTCGACGCCTATTAGGTCGGAAAGAACTATACTCATCAACCTAGAGAAATTAGCGGGCTTATTTCGGAATCCGAAGGGTAAAACCTGGAATTCGTAATGGCCTCGATTAGTGGAAAAAGCGGTCAATGTCCAAGAGTCGGGACTGACCTCCATTTCCCAGTAACCTGATGCTGAGTTCAGAGATAAAAAGAAGTTAATTCTTCCTACGTTCAGAATTGTTTCCTGCATGTTTGGAATAGGGAAATGGTCTGGGATCGTAATTTGGTTTAGGCGTCTAAAATCTGTACAAGACGAGATGTTCCGTCCTTTTTGGAAACAAGAATAATAGGAGCGGACCAGTGACTAGCTGAAGGTGAATGACATCCTGCTCCAACATGTCCTTGATGTGTTCCTCAATAGTTACTAATTGGGAGTGTGGAACCCTATAGGGAGGAATGAAGCTGGGTTTAGAATTGGGTTCCAACTTGATTTCGAAAGGCATCAAATTAGTTCGGCCCAAAAGACCGCCTTTTAGGGCAATCACATCTCTATTTCTTACCAGGAAATCGAGAAGCGTTTCCAGTAGTTTTGGATCCTGTAAGGCTGGTGACTCCTGAAGGGAGTGTTCCAGGCATTTCTTATATTCTTTTCTTCATGCTAAAGGGAACTTGAAACTCGAAGGAACTGGAAACATAATTTATAGTACTGGTGGGAAAATCTGAATCTATTTTTACTGTGACAACAGTTCCGATTCTCTGATATGAAATTAAGTTAATTCAATTGGGCTTTTTCCTTTGTTTAAACAAGCAACAGGAATACCTGAATTCTGACTATGACTAAGAATTTGGGCAATAAGAACATATCTCTTAAAATTATTTTTTCCTGTAATAAGAATGCAATCTGACTCTAATAGTTTTCCTTGACCATTTACTACTCTTGCTAGGAAACAAATCTTCTTACAAGATCCTACTGTTATATGCTCCGTAGGGCATATGAAAAATTGCGAATTTGACTCTAGGTCGGTGATTAAAGTTTGCCCTATTGGCTAAAAAACCGTTTCGGTTGGATTTCGAATCTCAACCGCTGGGTTAACTGAATCTAACTGACTGGAAACTGACTGACTGGAAACTGGCTGATTGGAATCTGGCTGACTGGGAACTGACTGAGTGGGAACTGACTGTGTTGATCCTAGTGGATTCAACAACCGGAACTGATTACTCTGGGGACTGATTTCTGGGAGAGTTTTCCCTATGAATGCAACCAACTGACTTGAACTGCTATAAACTGACATGGGTTTCCTAAATTCCTTCGGAAATCCGAGGTAAACTGATTCTGTTTGTATTAGGCTAAACTCGCGGTAACTGTATGTTATTTTCATAGAGAAGTTGTGTCTTATTTCTACACTTAACTAATTTTCCGGCTGAGTAAATTTCCCATTGCTTCCGGTAGAAAAAATCCATACCTAGTAAGACATCGGTCTGAAAGGTGGCTCCCGTGTCCAAAATATCATACATTTTGCGGGATATACCGCGTTACCAACTTCTAAATATAACTCAATTTCTCCCTATGTGGGTATGGGTGTGCCTGTAACTCCTCTGAGTTGACAAGAAGGTGGCTTAGTCTCATATTTATAATTTGTACAATCTTGTAACTCATCTACACATTTTTCTTAAATAGTGTTGCATGTGCTCCTGTGTCTGGGAGAGCAGTTAAATCTAAGTTATTTGCGATACAATTTATTATTAAATGTAGTAGGTTCTCACCTATCATCCTGATGGGTAGTGTATGGATGTGTGTGGGTTTATTATTATTATTATTGAGGAGGGGATAGACTGAACGGCTGCCTCTAAAGATGGCTCTTAAAAAGGACTTGAACTGACTTCTTTGGGCGGACTTGAGCTATATGCTACTGATCATTATACACTGAAGGGTTTTCTTGAAAAGTGTACTCTGGAGAAACTGATTCTTCGACGGACACTTCTACATACCGGATCATCTGACCTTGCCGATTATATTGGAGTTTAGACAAAGGGTAATAGTGTGAGTGACCTTGTGGTCGTGATCTATTTGTTTGGTAATTCTGTTGAAGCTGGAAATTAAATGGTTTCTGAAAATTGGAGTGCTTCTGGAAGAGGGGCGTTTCGGCACATTTTTGTCGGTCACCACGGCGATAACCATGTTCATGGCAGTGGGAGCAATAGGTGAGATAACTACTGTACATTCGTTCATCATGTGCCCAAAACTATCACAATTAAAACACTGAGGAGGAGGGCGTGAATTCTGGGTTTGTGGAGTTTGTTTATGATGCGGTGTTCCCTGCATCGAACTAGATTTAAGGGGTTGTTGTTGTTGTTGTTGTTGAATGTAGTGTATGGGGGGTCTCTCTACCCTTCTGGTAGTTCTGGCTTAATTCTGGGTATCGTTCTCTTGTTTTATTTTTGGCTTCACTTACTTACTGGTTTGTCAGTATCTAAACACACTTGAAATTTCTTTTTAGGTGCTAAGGGGAGGTTATGATAAATGGTCGCTGCTACTATTAGGTTTCTTTTTTGTGAAGTGAATGTAATGTTGCATGCATTTTCTACGGCTCGGAAGGCTTCTACTACGAGTTTGTGTTCGTGCAATAAAATTATTTAAATCTTGGTGTTCTTTCTTCCATTTAGCTGGTCGGAAACATCACAAACAATGACAAAAATTAAGGAAGCTAAAAGATTTATTGATCCTAAAGAGGGGAACGCCCAAAAAACAGTTACGTATGTCCCATCTATTAGAAAAGCTACGACTTGGGACAATTTAAAAAAAAAAACTTATTAGAATTTTACAAGGAAATAACACTCGCACAACCTTTAGGCACATTAGAAACTGTCTTCCTAGAAATGCTCTTCTAGAGACTCAGTTCAAGGTCTTCCGGACGGTTGTTGTTGTTGTTTAGCCGATCAGCCCACCCTGATCGAGCAAGCCGGCGGCACGCAGGTAACCGATCGCCCTCTTCGGAGTGGACCAGAGGTTCAGCGCACTAGTGATGTTGTGTTGTGTTCGTTGTTGTGCTAGAACGGTACAGTCTGTCATAATGTGTTCAATTGTTTGTGGTGTGTCCTGGCACAGGTGGCAGGTGTCGTCTCTGGAGTTGTCTAGTCTGTGTTTATATGTTAGTAAGTTGGGGTGATGTCCACATCGGAATCGTGCTAAGTTAACTCGATCCGATCTGCTCAGGCTGATCTCTGACCTGTTAATGGGTGGCGGCTTCGCACCTAGGACCGCATTCGGACCGAGTCGTGTCAGTGCTTTGTGGGTTAGGTGTGTGTGTGTGTGTTTTCTGTACTGTATGATGTCTGTGGGGCGTGGTATGGAATGGAGTATTTGGTTATAATGTCTCTCTTGTGTTACCTTAATGGTGCGAGGTGTCGGTGCGTGATTGTACATGTAGTGGCAAGGGTGTTGTGGGTTAGTTGTCGCTGCTGCCATGAATTGTGTTCCCCTCATGTCTAAATGTTCCCTAACTTTCAGTATTTTTGTTTCTGTGTGCATGTGTTTATTGGTGTTGTTTGAGTGCATCCTGTAATGATACGAAGTGCGTTGTTTTGTATTGTCTGTAAGGTGTTTATGTGTGTGTTTGAGATAATGGGTGCCCAGCATGGGCTAGCATAGTCCATAACTGAGCGAATATATTGTTTGTATATGAGTGATGTTGTTTCCTGCTGGTGTCCAAAGTTCGTGCCTGTTAGTACCCTAAGCGTGTTAAGTCTTGACGTACATTTGTTTTTAATATCCTGAATGTGGTTTGCAAAAGATAATGATGTGTTGTATGTGACCCCAAGTATTTTGGTCCTGTGATTGTGTGGACTGTTGATGTTGCTTAGTGTAAGCTGTGGAATTACCTGGTATTCTTTTGTGTTGCTTGTAAGCAAGGTGATGGTTGATTTTGTGGGCGCTACTTTGAGTCTATTGTGTGTGAGCCAGTCTTGTATACTGTTTATGTATGTTTGTAGGTTATTTGTAGCGGTGTCGATGTTGTTGTGGGTGGATGTTAGAGTGATGTCATCTGCATATGATGATAAGGTAAGCTTGTTATCTATGGGTGTTGGAATGTCATGCATGTATAAGTTGAAGAGTGTTGGTGAGAGAACAGAGCCTTGAGGGACCCCGTTCGGAAAAAGCTTGTTTTTGGATGACTTGCCATTAAATGTGACATGTGAGTATCTTCCTGAAAGATAGTTGCTCAGCCACCTTTTGGTGTTATTGTGCAGGTTTGTGTTGAGTATTTTGTTTATGAGAGGGAAGCGTGGGATAGCATCAAATGCTTTACTAATGTCTATTGTTGCTAATAGTGTACGTTGAGCTGGTCGTCTGGAGTTGATGCCATCCATGATGTGCTGCGTGAGGTTAGTGAGTAATGTCGTGGTTGAATGGTGAGGTCTGAACCCATGTTGAGTAGGCGATAGTGGAATGTGTGGGTTGGTGATTTGTAAGATTAGTCTTTCTGTTACTTTGGAAGGTGTGCATAGTAAAGTAATGGGTCTATAGGAAGCTGGTTCTGTTGGATTTTTGTTTGGTTTGAGTAGTGTAATAATTTTGCCTTGTTTCCATATGTCAGGAATAATACAGTGTTGGTATGAATATGTGCTGATATTTGTGAGAGCTAGTATTCCTTGTGGGCCCAAGTGTTTAAGGTGTATGTTAGATATGTTGTCTGGTCCAGTAGCCTTGGAATTCTTAATGTTTTTGATGATCTTGGTGGTCTGGTCTGTATTGAAGGGTGTAATGGTTGTGTCGAGTCTGTAGGTTTTCTTGTGTCTGGCTGTTTGTCTGTCTGCATGTTTCTGGTTGTTGTCTCTGTTTAAGTGAATTATCTTTGCGTAGTGATTAACTAGAATGTTAGCTTGTTGTGTGTATTTTGGCTGCGACAGATAGCCGCGTGTGAGGTGTGAATGCCGCTGTTAGAGTGGGTAGTGCCGTTTATAGTCTTTTATAGCCTGGATGTATCTGTGGAGTGGTTTAATGTTGTTATGAATTCCCTGAATGTTTCTGTTTGTTTTTCTTTGAGTTTGTTGTTTATTTCGGTGTTGAGCTGTTGTATCTGCTGTTTTATGGCTTCTGTGTGGGGTTTGTGTGTTATATTTGAGGTTGTTACGGACGGTTTAACGAAGTTACTGTCCATGGTCCCCTTAAAAATTAGTGCGGTATGGGGAAGGTTTACGAGTCTACCTAAATTAATGTATGCTGGGGGAGCTGTTTGAGACATGTTAGCTTGTGCTTAATCTGAAGAAGTTTGTGTGTTTGGAAGTATATTTGAAGGGCGCAGGGTAGGTGGGAAAATGGGTGTAGGGAAACTTTCAATGTCAGAAAGCACACCGTCTGAATCGCTCTTATGTGAAGGTACTGTTAATTTAGTATTCTAATTTGGTCTGTTTAACCGATCTCAATCTACGAGGGAATGATCACTTGAGTGGCTTTCCTAACTACTCTATCCAAGAAATACCCAAATAAATGGCCAACAAATTGCCTAACTAAATTTTATTTTTAAATAAAATGCACACAAATGTAAAAATACAGTATAAGAAAAAGTAAACAAAAATTCACTCGATGTACGTGAATGTACGGTAAGCATTATAAATGGCACATTAAATAAAATTATTCCATGCTAAATATAACTGAAATAAAATGGGTTTCAATAAAAAGAAGTGTATCACTGGTGTATGGAGTGTTCACTGTGTTTTGTGTTAATTCAGACTTGATACTAATTATTAACTGTTAATTATGTTGGTTTGTTAAATGTTTAATAATTAATTTAAAAAAAGGTCTGTACTCAACAAGATTCCTAAGGCGAAATCCCTGAAGAACGTATCTTGAAGACGTGCCTTGCTGGCCACTTGTTTCTGGACGAAGAATGGGCGTGAAGAACTTCAACGTCGTGACACGCCGGTCAACTGATGAACGTGAATAACTGCAAGTCGTGACGCCGGTCAACTGATGTATCCACAATTAGTTAAACGTTGGCTCTAGTTCCAGGGTCAAGAAGACTAGAAGAATACTACTTACTTACTTCATGCTTTATGTGAGTTTGAACGACGGTTCAGGATTGACTTGCGGTCAACCCCTCTGCAGCATCCCGCCTCATTTTCAGGATTTGGTGAAAGAGGAAATTATTGTTTGATCTCCTGCTGCCCTCGTAGCCAGCCACGCATGGATGGTCAGGGACCTTGCAAAGGAACCTATC
The DNA here is from genome assembly GCA_023014485.1 of Bathynomus jamesi. Classification (NCBI taxonomy): domain Eukaryota; kingdom Metazoa; phylum Arthropoda; class Malacostraca; order Isopoda; family Cirolanidae; genus Bathynomus; species Bathynomus jamesi. Next base: position 1,137,040 of record JAJOZX010000365.1, on the reverse strand, counting down.
CAGCTGGTTCTTGAAGTTATTCAGGTAGGTGCGCTGGATAGTCCTTACTTCTTTTGGTAGGGGCATTAAAAAGCTTTGGGCCCTGTATTCTGGGTGTAATTTCTATCCTCGTTTTCATTCCCACCGCAGCTGCGACAGTACAAAATCTGCCTCTTCACTCAGTCCATTTTGTTTCTATTTCATTTCTAAGGTTAGGGACAAAGCCCTCAAGTATTTTCCATATGTATAATTGTGCACCGCTTGCGTCTTCTTTCCAGGGAGTAGAATTTCAGGGATTTTAGTCGAGACCAGCAGTTTTCACCTTTCGTTTCCTCTATCTTTGACGTAAAGGTTCTTTGTATAGTTCCAATGTTTGCAATACCACGTTTTCTATATTAACTTATGAGTACTGAGCAATATTCAATTATCGGTCATTATCATGTCATTTTTCACACACACACACACACACACACACACACACACACACACACACACATATATATATATATATACATATATATATATATATATATATATACAGGGTGTTTCAGGAGGAAAGACCAATACTTCGGGAGTTGATAGTATCGGTCATTGTGAGAAAAAAAAGTTCATATGAACACGTGTCTAATTCTGAATGGTTACGGAGATAGAGCTGTTTGAATCTACAAATACAAAAGCATTGTTAATGGTAATGAAGAAAGAGAAACCAATTACTGTTTCTAACATTTTATGTTTAAACATTGGCATTTTGAATGGTATCAGATACAGAAATGGCAAATTTGTTACAGCTTACATTACAGCTTACATGGTTGAAGGTTATAGGGGAGGGAAGGGGGAGGAAGAGCTGCGCGCGCATCAGATTCAAACAGTTCTATTTCCGTAACCATTCAGAATTAGACACATGTTCATATGAACTTTTTTTCTCACAATGACCGATACTATCACCTCCCGAAGTATTGACCTTTCCTCCTGAAACACCCTATATATATATATGTGTGTGTGTGTGTGTGTGTGTGTGCGCATTAAAAATGAAGTAATTCTAAACGCGGTTTTGAGAACATTTAGGGTGATTTTGAATTCGGAGTGGGATAACAGCTCAAAAGCATTGACTTCTGTTTCGTTCTTTTGAAGGTTAAAACATTTCTGCTTTCAATTACAGTTTATATTTAGAAGAGTGAGCGTATCATTAAAATTTAGCTTGTAAAGCAATTCTAAAGTTTCATATAAATTGTTTTAATAAACTGGAAGTGAATAAATAGCTGCTTTATCAACGTGTAATGCGAAACGTGTTCGAGCGTATCGAATTACTCGTGTGTAAAGTTGAAAAGACTTCGTTAGACGAAGATGCAGAACAACGTCATAGAGCCGAACATAGAGTAGGTGAAGTATGAAGCAAATAAATGAGCGTGTATGATATATGGAGAAGAGTGTCTTGGATATGACAGCTGATTTGTGGCACTGTATGAGGAGTAGAAAAGGCAATTTTAGCGTTCCATGGAGAGGTTGAAAAGTGATAAAAGAGGAAAAGAACTGAGAAGGAAACTGGGATTGGAGTCGAGACCAGTAGTCTTCACCTTTCGTTTTCTCTATCTTAGACGTAAAGGTCCTTTGTATGCTTCAATGTTCGCAATGTTTCGTTTTCTGTATGGGCTTGTGAGTACTGAGCAATACTCAATTATCGATAGGACTAGACTCTTCCATAATTTGAGCATCATGTTTGCTTTTCTGCTGCGGAAACTCCTCCAGATGATTCCCACTATTTTTCTAGTCGCAGTAATTTTGATGTTATAGTGCTCTCTGAATTCTGCATCCGACGACATTATTACTCCAAGATCCCTGACTTGTGGATTTGGATTTTTCTGTCTGGCTTCCAGAGTTTTGTACCCTTTATTTTGTAGCTCCTTGTTATTACCATATCTTAGAAGTTGGAATTTTTCTTCGTTAAACGTCATAGTGTTGTCTTCTGCCCACTGGAATAATGTTTCAATGATACAATACTGGCCTTGATATCTGCATCAATATCTGCAATCATTATTATTGTGGGACAGAGCTTTCTACTACCGAGACTTCCGATTTGACTCCATTTACTACCACTCTTTGTGTTCTTTGAATCAAGAAATTAAATATCCATCTTCCCAGCTTTCAGTAATTCCAGTAATTGCGGAGGTCGCCAGTTGTCAACCTTACGTCTGTGGCCTTGGGTGGTTCGAGGTTGAGGGGTTCTGGTTAGGTGGTAGCAACCGATTTCTCACTCTGGGTGAGTCCCGTGTAGGGACTTGGAATAATTATTTGATACTACACTCCGATTTCTTCTTGTAACAGATCGGAGGATTCTGTGAACACTTACTTGGTGATTGGTGATTCGCCGATTCTTCTTGTAGCTTATCGGAGAAATTATTTATTTTATTTTAAAACTAAGTTCTCTGGAGAAGACAGGGTTCAAAGGAGAAGACAAAGATATCCTCTTACTGTATTTTACTGCTAAAATATTAGATAATGCTTCAGCCTCTAGGTCAGATCAGACAGAATAGAAATTTGAAATATTACAAGAGTTTATTTACGATTTAATTTGGTGACGTCATTATTATTTAATGTTGACTTGTTTTTTTTCCGATTCTTAATAGGCTGAATTCTTTTGCTAACTTAATCCATATTATGTGGATCTTGCAGAAACTAATGAAGCAAAATATTTGAAGATAAAGACAAATTTCGCTGCAACAGCACATTGAAAAATCTGATGTTATCACAATTTGCCGTGGCAACTAAAAATGGAATTTAAGATATACAGGGTGTCCATAAATGTTTACCCTGAAAACAGTATGTGTTAGAAAATCTAGAAGAGGAAGAACCATTGTTGTCCCAAGGCGATATGATGACTAAGCTGATTGATGCAGCATTGCTTGTATATATTAAGTTAAGGTGTATATACAGTATATCCATCTCATAATTGTAAGGTTAGTGAAAAATTAACTTAATTTAGAGCTAGCATTTTTGAGCTCTTGTGGCATCATTGTTTGGTCACACTATTGGCATCATTTTGGGGCGCTGCGCGTTCTTTCTACTCGTTTATGGGATGTCGTACGTACAGGGTGTGGTCTTGTAGAGAGCTCTATTGCAATTCAGTTTGGTTGTTTAGATACAAGATTGTTGCACCGTGCAATAGTCCAGGTTGCGTTGTTGTTGCAAGGTTGAGAAAGAAGACCATAAATAGTACCCTTTTTTGTTTACATTAAATTCATGTAACTAAGGTCTAAGGTAGGCCCGCATCGAGTCAGCAACCCTGAGATTACCCTGAGGTAGGACCTAATAGGATCTCAAATCCGTAAGTTTTAATTTAGCTTAACTTGGGCTTCAGATAGAACTGGCCCTTTAGAATTTGGCCGTTCACGGCTCAGCTGGGATTTTGAACCCGACAAATAAATAAAATAACATGGTCCTTCGAACCGGATTCTACCCCAAGACTGAGTCAGTGACTATTTTTCGGCAAAGTTCTGATTGTGCAAATTGTAGCCCAAGTTAGGCCTAGACGGGTTGAGTATTATTGAGTTAAGGTCCCAGGGTAAAAAGTTTGGTCGCCCAATTGCGAAACTTGGCCAGTCGTCTGTCGTTGTTTTGGCCTACATTTTACCGGTTTGGTTAATTTTGGGTTATTATTGAATTAAGGTCCCAGGGTAAAAAGTTTGGTCGCACAATTGCGAAACTTGGCCAGTCGTCTGTCGTTGTTTTGGCCTACATTTTACCGGTTTGGTTAATTTTGGGTTATTATTGAATTAAGGTCCCAGGGTAAAAAGTTTGGTAGCCCAATTGCGAAACTTGGCCAGTCGTCTGTCGTTGTTTGGCCTACATTTTACCGGTTTGGTTAATTTTGGGTTATTATTGAATTAAGGTCCCAGGGTAAAAAGTTTGGTCGCCCAATTGCGAAACTTGGCCAGTCGTCTGTCGTTGTTTTGGCCTACATTTTACCGGTTTGGTTAATTTTGGGTTATTATTGAATTAAGGTCCCAGGGTAAAAAGTTTGGTCGCCCAATTGCGAAACTTGGCCAGTCGTCTGTCGTTGTTTTGGCCTACATTTTACCAGTTTGGTTAATTTGGTTTATTATTCGTAGGCGAAGGTTGCAGACCAGTGCGCCAGTTACTTGGGTGGAAAATTTGGTATTGCATACTGGTGTTGGTTAGTACCCCACCTAGTAATTCAGTTTATTTGAAAGTAAAATTTGCGTTTGATCAGTTTGGTTAAGTATTTCTGCCAATTCAGCTCATTTGGTATTGAGCCCAAGGGTTGTTTGCATTGAAGATGAGTGCATCTGAATTGAACAAATTTATAAAAAGGAGAAGCGCCTACAAAGGTCTAATTACAAAGGTCATTGCCACTATAGATTCTGCCATAGAGCAAGAGGATTTACGCTTAGTGACTGCGCAGCTTTCCATATTAGAAACTAAAAAGGTTGCTCTAAGTGAGGTAAATGTTAAAATTGAGGCTCTTATAGAAGAGGATGAAATAGAAAATAACATAATTTACTTTGAAGAGATTATTGATAATATAATTAACGTAGGCCTCCGAGCAAAAGAGTTTAGTAGCTCAGTACAGTTAGAGACCAGGTCTGATAATGAAACACAACACTCAACAAAGGATGTTTGTGAAGTTAAGGTTAACAGATCTGTAGTTCAATTACCGAGGCTTGTACTCAAGACATTTTCTGGGAGTATTCAGGAATGGCAAGGATGGGCAGACAGTTTTCAATCAGCAGTTCATTCTAGTCAAGTGTTAAGTGCCGTGGAAAAGTTTAATTATTTGTGGTCCCTCTTGGAAGGGGAGGCAGCAAAGACTATAGCAGGATTAGCATTAACAGAGGCTAATTATAATGTGGCTTGGGATATATTAAAGAAACGGTTTGGTAAGCCAGAGATCTTAATTAAAAGCCACCTCCGTGCACTTTTAGCTATACCTCCTGTTAATAATCCTAATAGTGTCAAGGAGTTACGGCAGTTATATGATGAATTTGAAATTAGAACTAGGTCCCTGGACAACTTGGGTGTAGGAATGGAAAAGTATGGTATAATGTTGGTTCCTACACTGGAGTCTAAATTGCCTAGCTCAATTTTGCTTGAATTAAGTAGGGGACACTCTGCAGAACATGTGTACATCCCCCTTCAGCAGATGTTAAGTCTTTTAGGCACAGAATTAGCAAGACGAGAGGGAGTTGAGTTTGCACAGTGGGATGGTAAACAAGGGGACAAAGGCAGGCACAGCACCACAGTTTCCACAAAAAGGAATAGCCCAGGTACAGTGTCAGCTCTACATGCCTCCTCTGAGAATAAATTAAAGGGAATCAAGGAATGCATATTTTGCGAAGGCAACCACAAGTCATATAAATGTGAGGTGGCTGAGGCCTTACCCTTTGAGGAGAGAAAGGACAGGGTAACTAAGTCCACAGCATGTTTTAAATGTTTTTTGAAAGGTCATAGAGCAAGGTTTTGTAAGTTTAAAATTTTGTGCAAAAAATGTCATGGTAGGCATCAGCCATTATTGTGTGAAAACACTCTTAGTAGGCCTACCCCAGAAGTAGAGACATCAGTGGCACATGCCACTGCTATGCAAGGGAGTAAAAGTAAAGGGGGATTATTGCAAACAACTGCAGCCTTATTAATTGGGAATGAGGAGAAGCTACTGTAAGAGTGTTGTTTGATAGTGGTAGCCAGTGTAGTTTTATTAAGACCAGAATTTCCAGAAAATTGAAGTTTAAAGAACTTAAGAGGGAAAATTTAAGAATTTCTGGGTTTGGGGGTTCCGTTCAAAACCGAACCAAATTTAAGAAGGTAGAAGTTCTGGTTAAAGGGTGTTACCGCAAAGTCCCACTATCAAGGTCCAAGCTGTAGAGATTGAGGAACTTTGTGCTCCAGTCACTACTTGTTTAGATATGGCATGTGTCCAAGAATTGCAAGTTAAAGGAATTAATTTGGGCAATAATAAGTTTGAGGGAACAGAAGATATTAGTCTTTTGATTGGAGCTGACTATTATTGGGACTTCATCACTGGTAATATTGTCCGTACATCTCAAGGCCCGGTAGCTTCAGACTCCTACACTGGAGTCTAAATTGCCTAGCTCAATTTTGCTTGAATTAAGTAGGGGACACTCTGCAGAACATGTGTACATCCCCCTTCAGCAGATGTTAAGTCTTTTAGGCACAGAATTAGCAAGACGAGAGGGAGTTGAGTTTGCACAGTGGGATGGTAAACAAGGGGACAAAGGCAGGCACAGCACCACAGTTTCCACAAAAAGGAATAGCCCAGGTACAGTGTCAGCTCTACATGCCTCCTCTGAGAATAAATTAAAGGGAATCAAGGAATGCATATTTTGCGAAGGCAACCACAAGTCATATAAATGTGAGGTGGCTGAGGCCTTACCCTTTGAGGAGAGAAAGGACAGGGTAACTAAGTCCACAGCATGTTTTAAATGTTTTTTGAAAGGTCATAGAGCAAGGTTTTGTAAGTTTAAAATTTTGTGCAAAAAATGTCATGGTAGGCATCAGCCATTATTGTGTGAAAACACTCTTAGTAGGCCTACCCCAGAAGTAGAGACATCAGTGGCACATGCCACTGCTATGCAAGGGAGTAAAAGTAAAGGGGGATTATTGCAAACAACTGCAGCCTTATTAATTGGGAATGAGGAGAAGCTACTGTAAGAGTGTTGTTTGATAGTGGTAGCCAGTGTAGTTTTTATTAAGACCAGAATTTCCAGAAAATTGAAGTTTAAAGAACTTAAGAGGGAAAATTAAGAATTTCTGGTTTGGGGGTTCCGTTCAAAACCGAACCAAATTTAAGAAGGTAGAAGTTCTGGTTAAAGGGTTGTTACCGCAAAGTCCCACTATCAAGGTCCAAGCTGTAGAGATTGAGGAACTTTGTGCTCCAGTCACTACTTGTTTAGATATGGCATGTGTCCAAGAATTGCAAGTTAAAGGAATTAATTTGGGCAATAATAAGTTTGAGGGAACAGAAGATATTAGTCTTTTGATTGGAGCTGACTATTATTGGGACTTCATCACTGGTAATATTGTCCGTACATCTCAAGGCCCGGTAGCTATTGAAAGTAAGCTAGGCTGGATGCTACATGGTAGTTATTGCAATGAAATGGAAGTTAAGGCTCTTTTTGTTAAGATTGAGGAGAACAGCCATGGTCTGGAAAGGCATTTGAAAGCGTTTTGGGAACTTGAATCTATTGGCATAAAGGACAACCAGGCAAGTACAGTGAACAATGATGTTTTAGAGCAATTTGAAAAAGGGATTGGGTTTAGAGATGGTTGCTATGAAGTTGGCCTACCATGGAAGGATTCTTGCAAACCCGGTTCAAACCTTCAGCTAGCTAATCGGAGGTTGGAGACTTCATTGTACAGGCTAAGAAAAAATGAGGAGTTGATAATTGAATACGATGAGGCCATCCTAAGTTATGTAAGGGAGGGCTATGCTGAAAGGGTGCAAGGTGAGCTGGTGAGCCAGGAGGCACATTATCTGCCACACCATGCAGTGGTACGGCGAGACAAAACTACCACCAAACTGAGGGTAGTTTTTGATGGCTCAGCCAAGGACAAAGGTGGTGTGTCCTTGAATGACTGTTTGGATGCTGGGCCAAATTTAAATGCAGATTTATTTTCCTTGTTACTGAGATTCAGGTTTGGTAGAGTAGCATTGACTGCAGATGTGAAGCAAGCCTTTTTGCGGATAAAGTTAAAACCAGAGGACAGAGATGCAGTAAGGTATCTGTGGGTGGATACGAAAGACTTGTTGGAAAATGAACCTAAGGTTCAAGCATATAGAATGAAGTCAGTGTTGTTTGGCCTCAGCTCTAGTCCATTTCTGTTGGCAGCTACTATGCAGTACCATTTTAAGAAATATTCTGAAGTCTATCCTAACACTATTGAACACATAAGGAAAAATTTTTATGTTGATGATTTGCTGTGTTCCGTGGATAATACAGAAATGGCTAAACAGATATTCATGGAGGCTAGAGCTATAATGAGGGAGGCTGGCATGGAGCTTAGAAAATGGCAGACCAATCATTCGCAATTACAAGAGTTTATGAGTCATTCCTGTGTAGTACCTGATGCAGCAGAAAGTATTGAGGATTCTGGTATTAAGGAGTTGTGGGCAATAGATGCAAAGGTGCTAGGCATTGTTTGGCAGCAAGATGATGATTTGTTTACCTTCAATGGGAAATCTTTAGTAGAGCTGGCTGAGAATGAGACAAGGTGGACAAAACGTACAGCTCTTAGTTTGGCTTCAAAGGTCTTTGATCCTCTTGGATTCCTGGCCCCATTTGTGATAAAGTCAAAAATTTGGTTTCAGAGCCTCTGGGAAATTGGACTTGGTTGGGACCAAGAGTTATCTGATCATATGGTGGTAAAGTGGAAATATTGGTTCAAAGAATTGGCACATCTTGGAGACATTGAAATCCCAAGATGGTACTTTGGAGAGTTGAACAATAGTCCAGACAATTTGGAGCTGCACATCTTTTGTGATGCAAGTGAGGAAGCCTATGCAACTTGTATTTATATAAGAGGCGCATTGCAAGAGGAAGTAAGTTGCAGGTTGGTTGCTGCAAAGAGTAGAGTAGCACCTTTGAAAAGGCTTTCTGTTCCAAGGTTGGAATTGATGGGTGCCGTTATTGCTAGTCGGCTTGCAATTACAGTGCGAAAGTCTTTGGCCCTCTATGAAATTCCAAGCTATTATTGGACAGACTCCACTATAGTTTGGCACTGGTTAAGAAGTCAGGCAAGGAAATGGAAACCATTTGTTGCCAATAGGGTGGAGGAAATTCAAGCGCACACAGATCCCAAGCAATGGAAGCATTGTCCAGGCATCCAAAACCCCGCTGATTTACCAACACGAGGAATTTCAGTGAAAGATCTTTCACAGTCAAGTTTGTGGTGGAATGGGCCAGAGTGGCTAAAACTTGGAAGTGAAAACTGGCCTTCTAATCAGCCTATTGTAGGAGAATGCCAGGCTGAAGAAGCATGGGTGAGTGAGGTGAGAAAATGCGCTGTGAACAGTTGTCAAGTTATGCAGCAGGACCCCATATTGAGGCTTGAGGACATTAGCAGTCTGAAAAGATTGTTAAGAGTGACAGCGTGGGTATATAGATTTACCAACAACATTAAGGGAGAAACAAGAAGGGAAGGAATTCTGAACAGTAATGAGATTCAGCAAGCCAGGAAATACTGGGTGGTATATATGCAGAAGGAAAAATTTGGTGAAGAGAGAGAATTGCTCACCAGCCATCCATTACAGGTTCTACCAACACATTCTGCGCTCAAGGGATTGGATGTGTTTTTGGATCAGGATTTATTGAGAGTAGGAGGTAGACTACAGTTTTCTGGGCTTCCAGAGGAGAAAAGACATCCAATTTTGCTACCTTCTGGGGGGCACTTCGTGGACCTTTTGATCCTGGATACTCATCATAAGCTGTTACATGCTGGAGTTAGAGAAGTGATAATAGAGATTAGACAACAATTTTGGATTCCCAAAATTAGACAAGTAGTAAAAAAGGTCTTGCATAAATGTGTGGTTTGCAAGCGTTGTAGTGCAAAGCCTTATTATGAAAAGGTGGCTCCACTTCCAAGAGAACGGTGTGTCTATACTGCCCCATTTGATGTAGTGGGAGTAGACTTTGCAGGGCCAGTCTATGTGTATGAGCGAGGGGAGTCTAACAAAGGTTATATATGTCTTTTCACCTGTGCTACCACCAGAGCAATACATTTGGAGTTGGTAAGCAACTTAAGTAGTGATGTATTTCTTTTGACCTTTAAAAAGTTTGTGAACAGAAGGGGTTTCCCAAATAAAATCATATCGGATAATGCAAAAACCTTCAAAAAGGCTGCAAAGGAACTCCAAGAAATTTGGTCCTTGCTAAAAGAGGAAGGATTTCAATCCTACTTTTCACACCAAGGGGTACAGTGGGAGTGTTTTGTTGAGAGAGCACCATGGTGGGGAGGATTTTGGGAAAGGCTAGTGAGAAGTGTAAAGTGTCCATTAAAGAAACTTTTAGCTAATGCTCATTTGAGCAAAGAAGAATTCTGCACTGTTTTATGTGAAGTAGAAGCAATGGTGAACAGTAGGCCTATCACTTTTGTTTACAACAGTATGCAGGATGCAGAGCCATTGACACCAAATCATTTTCTTTGTGGTAAACGATTAACATCAAGCCCCAGTGTGCCAAAAGACTTGCAGCCTATTCAGAGCACTCAAGGAGAGTTAACCAGACGGTTCAGGTACCTTGAAGAGCTACAAGATCAGTTATGGAAGAGGTGGCAGATGGAATACTTGCCAGAACTCAATTATTACCCATCAGGCAAGGTAAAGGGCTCCAATGCAAATTATATCAAGGTGGGAGACGTGGTAATGATTGGGGATGAAAGACCAAGGCAATGCTGGAAGCTTGGCATAATTGAAGAGTTGTTTGTTGGCAAAGACAATTTAGTTAGGTCTGCACTGGTAAAGACTTCAGGAGGAAAGTTAAAGAGACCTATACAAAAACTCTATGCTTTAGAAATCAGCAAAAACACAGATAGTCAAGATGAAACATTTGAGTTACAGCCTCATGGAGAAGGCTTGGCTAACCTTGCAGAAGGTAATGACAACAATGCCTCTTCGGTGGGGAGTGTTAGAAAATCTAGAAGAGGAAGAACCATTGTTGTCCCAAGGCGATATGATGACTAAGCTGATTGATGCAGCATTGCTTGTATATATTAAGTTAAGGTGTATATATATCCATCTCATAATTGTAAGGTTAGTGAAAAATTAACTCAATTTAGAGCTAGCATTTTTGAGCTCCTGTGGCATCATTGTTTGGTCACACTATTGGCATCATTTTGGGGCGCTGCGCGTTCTTTCTACTCGTTTGTGGGATGTCGTACGTACAGGGTGTGGTCTTGTAGAGAGCTCTCTTGCAATTCAGTTTGGTTGTTTAGATACAAGATTGTTGCACCGTGCAATAGTCCAGGTTGCGTTGTTGTTGTTGCAAGGTTGAGAAAGAAGACCATAAATAGTACCCTTTTTTGTTTACATTAATTTCATGTAACTAAGGTCTCAGGTAGGCCCGCATCGAGTCAGCAACCCTGAGATTACCCTGAGGTAGGACCTAATAGGATCTCAAATCCGTAAGTTTTAATTTAGCTTAACTTGGGCTTCAGATAGAACTGGCCCTTTAAAATTTGGCCGTTCACGGCTCAGCTGGGATTTTGAACCCGACAAATAAATAAAATAACAGTATGGTCTCATGTTTTAATGACGAATCTTACAACCTTTTTCTTTTTACAGGTGATCTCGTACACGCATAGAGTTTCTGTGCTGGTGTGTTTCGTCTAGCGCATTCTCCGCTAGGAGCGCTGTAGTAGCTGTTCAGTGGTAGAGTCAACAGACACAATGTGTGTATTTGGGGATCGGAAAACCCACGTGCCGTAAGGGAGCATATTCGGGGCAGTCCGAAGATCAATGTCTGGTGTGGACTAATGCATGACCAGATAATTGGCCCTTTCTTCTTCGCTGAGAACACTGTTTCCGCAACTGTGTACCTGGATATGCTCACAAATTACGCCATCTCCCAGCTGCAGGACAGGCAGCCAACTGTCATCTTCCAACAAGATGGGGCACCCCCTCATTGGGTGCATGTTTGTTGTTCGTGAAACTCTCGACGCAACATTTCCAAATCGATGGCTTGGCAGGGACGGGCTAATCCCATGGCCCCCAAGATCACCAGACATTACCCCGCTGGATTTCTTTCTCTGGGGTCATGTTAAAGATTTGGTTTATGCAACAGTTGTTCCAGATATCAGGACATTGCGAGAACGCATTACGGATGCAATTGCAACAGTTAATCCACAAAGGTTGGAAAATGTGTGGCGTGAATGTGAATACCGTTTAGACATTTTACGTGCCACTAGGGGTGCACATGTGGAAGCTTATTAAGTTCATTAACTATGTATCAAAACTTTGTATGTTTATCTACTTATGATTAAAAATGTGTTTGAATACGAGTGTTTATTTAAAAGTTATAGCATGCTTTAATCAGGGTAATCATTTATGGATACCCTATACATCTGTAGCGGAACAGAAAACTACAGACAGAAAACAGACAAAGAACAGCCATAGGAATTCTTTTCACCGCCACTTTCTCAAACATTCTTAAGATACACATGGTGTCGAAGAATAAAAAAAAAGCTCAGAAGACGCGGTTTCAAGCAATAAAAGAAAAACAATGACGCTAGCCTCGAACCGCGGGACTCGAATGTTCCTAAGGTTATATAAAGCGCAGTCAGCTCCAATTTCACCCTACTCCTTTTCGTGCGATTATCTCGTAAGTTCATCCTTCACGTCGTCACAGCGTCAGCTTTAGCCGGTTCCTTTCAAGGCCCACTTCGACCTCACCCAAGAACGCATTATCATCACTCGAAGTAGGCTAAGTCGTTCCCGCTGTATGCGTTTCATTGGCCTCCTTCACCACACCTCAACTGGTCAAGAGTCATCCTCGAGAGCACCGGCGAAGCTCAACGCTACGAGAAGACATCCTCAAGGTGGACACATTACGTGACTCGATGGCAAAGCTACGAACCCAAATCACTTCACATCTGGTCACTTTTCACCGCTTCCCGAAAAACGGCCGTCAACGAGAATCCATTAGGTCCGATCACTTTCAGGCCATCTTGCATCTCAAGAGGCAACAACACCCGGGCCTACGTCTGCAAGATCACCTTCAAACGTCTTCTTCATCTCAAGAGGCCTAATCAACAAAGCGACCAGCGCTCAGTCAAATCGCTTCAATAGGACGGTCAACACTTCGAGCCTATTAGTTCAACAGGCCACCCTCCAAGCGACGCGTCAACCTAGAGGTATCCTTATCTTACTGGTAAGCCTTGTCTCTTTTCTTAAAAACAATAACTTGAAGCCTACCCAGTGAACCGCAGGAGAGTAGGCTATAAACGCAGTGTTTCATAATTCGGTCAAACTGACTATCGTTAAAACGCAGTAGGCCTAGTTCATAATTCAAGTGTCATTCCAGTAGCGCAACTCCGTGTATCATCTGTTATTGTGTTCAGTCATATAAATACTTTACGTCCGTTTATTTTATGTGATAGATTTAAGTATTCTCTTACTGAAGGCCTAATTTATTTACGGTGTACCACTTAGTACATCCCTTCCAATTATCATTAGGCCACAACATCTTGTTTCTATGTTCCATTTATGCGTAATAACTTAGCATCATATAATTGCTTTTACATAAATGATATTCGTGTAATCATTCATTGTATTTCTCCCAATTATCATTAGGCCCCAGTATCTTGTTTAGTAGTCCATTACTGCGTAACTCTGGCCTACATAAGCAGTGTAATACGTGACCTAAAGAGCACCATAAACGCACGTCACTAATTTCCATTATAATTTGGTTGCATCATTTATTTCATGTTCATTCATGCCTAACATCTAGCCTATTTAATCAGTGTGTTACGCATTCTATTCAGTGTACTAAACGCACGTACATTCTGTGTCATTACTAGGCCCATTCAATGTTCATTCATGCATAACCTTTAGCCTTCATAATCAGCGTGTTACATAGTCTGTTTGTTGTATTATAACGCACATGTATAATTTCTGTAATCACTACAGTAAGTTTCATATTTCATGCTGTGTCCCATTTTTTGTATACCATTCGCCTCTCATAAACGAGCATATTTCTTAACAATTGATCTGTGTAATCCCTTTTATTTACTAATCCTCAGTCAGACCTTTCCCTGATACAAATGTCGCTATAGAATTGTTAGGCACTCTAATCATTGTTTATCATTTGTTATTCACTGTGAACAAATAACTGATTTATTTTCTCAATTAAATACAAAACAATAAGGTATTATTTTATAACCTTAACAATATTTGCTTGGGTGTAATCCAAGTTGGTGACCTCGAAGCAATTCGTATCACTCATAAATATTGTATTAGGCCTACTCCATTAGCCATTTTCAACCGGTAACACTGTAAGACATCATAAATTGTTAACCCAGCCTGTCATTAATACTCAATCATTGCATCAATTAATCACTAGCATTAAATTAATCATCATCACTTTAAACGGCTAAAACTTGGCCCACTATAAATTGGTTAACCCTGATTTCAAGTTAATTTTTCACAGTGAACCTGTTGTTTAGTGGTTAGGAACATATTTTTTAAAAATATTCTTCTATAGCATTAACAAATAGCGGTGATATCAAATATTTTGTATTTATACACGGTACAACATACAAGGCGCGTCAATAGGCCTACCTGCATCTGTGACTGGTGTTATTTTCCCGTGCACATTATAGGCCCCAAACACATTTACAGTTAATCTTTTTTTTGGTACATGATAACACGTTTTCGCGCGAAAAATATGCAACAGGAAAACAACAACGCCACTGCATCCCACACTTACGGCGGCTCCAACAGTATCCCCGGTTTTTGGCCCGCGGACCCCCACACATGGTTTTTGCAAGTGGAATACCATTGCGAGTACCAGAACATAACCAGAAGCGAGGACAGGTTTAACCTCGTAGCGTCGCAACTTCCACCGGAGGTCGCTTTCGAGGTGCGAGACATCCTCGCCAAGAGGCCCCGAGAAGACCCCTATGAGGCGTTGAAAACGGCCGTTTTGGCACGGACGGCCATGTCAGAACAAAACCGACTTCGGAGGTTACTCGCGACCGAAGTGCTTGGCGATAGATCCCCGTCGCAGTTCCTGCGACACATGCAACAGCTCCTCGAGGATTCGGCCAATGTCATCGAGCACTCCTTTTTCCGCCAGCTCTTCATTCAAAGACTGCCACCGCATGTCCAACGAGTGCTTGTGGTGACGAAGGCAGACACCCCTTTGCAAGACCTGGCGGACATGGCAGACAAAGTCTTGGATATAGAAGCACCACAAGTGGCCGGAGTCGCCTCATCACCCCCTCCCCCAATCGTTTCCGACAACACCAACTTTGCGGAGGCTCTCGAAGCTGACCACCTTAGTAGAAGGCCTCTTTCGCGATGTACGTGAGTTGCAGGTGCCTGACAGAAGAATATCACGTGACCCCCAGTACCGCAACCCACGACCCCACCCCCGTTCCCGTTCCCGCACCCCCGGTTCCACCGACGAAGCGGGCGTATGCTGGTACTACAGGGTATTCGGCGATCTAGCCCGAAAATGCGTGCGAGCGAGCGGGAAACGTATCAGCCGAGCATTAAAGGCGTCTAATGTTCAAGGCTTCTGCGGCGTCCGCCTTTTCTTCGTCACAGACGCCCACTCCAAGATATAGTTCTTGGTCGATACCGGCGCCCAAGTCAGCATCCTCTCCCCCTCCCCACAAGAGCGTTTACATCCCAGTTGGGAGACTGAATTACACGCGCTGAACTCGACTCCCATTCAAACATTTGGTCAAAAATCTCTTACACTCAACCTCAGACTTAGGAGAACTTTTCGTTGGGGTTTTCTCATCGCCGACGTGCGGCAGCCAATCTTAGGAGCAGATTTTCTGCAGCATTTCGACCTAGGAGTTGACGTCAGACGCCGGAGACTCATCGACCACAAGACCAGCCTCAGCGTGCAAAGCGTTTTCTCCCGTACGTCAGCGCCTCCGCCAGTATATTCGGTGACTCGCCCTGAGTCACCGTACGGTAACCTACTGGCTGAGTTTCCATCGGTGACACGCCCTTGCAACCGCGAAGTGCCAGTCAAGCACAACGTCCTCCACTATATTCAGACTACAGGACCCCCGAAGAACGCTCGTCCTCGACGTTTGGCCCCGGACCGTCTGCGCATCGCAAAGGCAGAGTCCGAACACACGATCGAACTGGGAATCGTCAGGCCCTCCAAAAACCCTTGGGCAGCACCGTTACACATGGTCCCCAAGAAGACTGAGGGCGACTGGCGTCCTGTAGGCGATTACAGGGCGCTCAACACTTGCACAGTGCCCGACCGCTACCTTCCCCCCTTTCTGCACGATTTCGCCGCCAATCTCTCTGGGTGTAAGGTTTTCTCCAAACTGGACCTCGTAAGGGCCTACCATTAAATCCAGGTAGCCCCAGAGGACGTTCCCAAAACTGCGATAATAACGCCCTTTGGACTTTTCGAATACATCCGCATGCCTTTCGGCCTCCGGAATGCGGCACAGACCTTTCAGAGATTTATCGACGACGTCCTCCGTGGTCTCCCCTTCTGTTTTGCCTATATAGATGACCTCCTCGTCGCCAGCAACAACGAAGTAGAACATGCCCAACACCTTCGGCAGGTTTTCGCTCGACTCGAGGAATATGGGGTCGTTATTAACCCCAGCAAGTGCCAGTTTGGCGTCTCCGAACTGCAGTTCCTCGGTCATCACATCACAGGCAAGGGCATCTCCTCCAACTCCCGTAAGGTTGACGTCATCAAGGAGTTTCCCCCCCTACCACTCAAAGAAAATCGCGGGAATTCTTAGGTATGATAAACTTTTACCGCAGATTCATCCCCCATTGCGCGCATCTCCTCCGCCCTTTGCATGCCCTCCTGCGCCCCTGCAGGAGGGGATCCTCTACGTCAATCCCATGGCCTGAGGAGACCCAGCGAGCGTTCGAGTTGGTTAAGTCAGCCCTCATTGAGGCGACACAGCTGTCTCACCCTCATCCTGACGCAGAAATCAGCCTCGTCGTGGATGCTTCTGACACTGCGGCAGGCGCCGTGTTACAACAAGCGTCCGGAGATGGTTGGCAGCCTTTAGCCTTTTTCTCACGAGCATTCAAACCAACGGAAACCAGGTATAGCACTTTCGGTTGAGAATTGCTTGCGTTTACCTGGCGACCAAACACTTTAGGCACTATTTAGAAGGGAGGGAATTCATTATCTTTACTGATCATCGCCCTCTCACATACGCAATCAACTCTCATTCCGACCGGTATTCCCAGAGGGAAATGAGACACTTAGACTACGTCTCACAATTCACCAGCGACCTACGGCACATAAAAGGCCACGAAAATACCGCAGCGGACGCTTTATCACGAGTCACGATTAACGCGTTCCTTGTTCCGACCAGCGGTGACGTCATCGACTACGAAGCCATTGCAGAAGTCCAACGAGGAGACGATGAACTGCAGCAGCTCCATAGTGCATCCACGCCATTACAACTGGAAGAGATTCCACTGCCTTCTTCTACACTGACCCTCACGGTCGACGCTTCTACAGGATCGCATCGTCCTTTCGTCCCCGAGGGATTCCGACGCGGAATTTTTAATAGGCTTCATTCTCTTTCTCACCCCGGAATTCGCGCGTCTCAGGCCCTCGTCACCTCTCGTTTCGTCTGGCCCAGCATCAACCGTGACGTCAGACGTCGGGCCCGAGCTTGCATAAAGTGCCAGAAAGCAAAAATTCACCGTCACACGACGGCACCTTTAGTTGTTTTTCGTCCCCCCGACGCAAGTTTCGATCACGTACATCTGGACCTTGTCAGCCCATTTCCCCACTCAGAAGGTTACACGTACATTTTCACCTGCATCGATCGTTTCAAGCGTTGGCCTGAGGCCATCCCTATAAAGGACATCACGGCTGAATCCGCTGCCCGCGCCTTCGTCAGTGGTTGGGTCTCCCGTTTTGGAGTCCCATCACCAGTCACTACTGACCGTGGTCGGCAATTCGAATCCGCCCTATGGAAGAGCCTGACACAAATTTTAGGTTGTTCCCGGATTCGGAATATAGCGCATAGGCCCATGGCCAATTGCCTCGTCGAGCGACTACACTGTCACCTGAAGGCGTCCCTAAGGATGACCACCACCGGCCCAAGTTCGACCGATGCCGATGCCTCGTTCTCCTGGGAATTCGGGCAGCGCTGAAGGACGACCTCCAATGCACATCGGCCGAATTGGTATACGGTACTCACCTGCGCTTACCCGGCGAATTTTTCACTTCGTCAGGAGCACATCCTTCGGTGGATGGAAGCACTTACGCCGACGCTTTACGGACGATCATGCGCAACTTTCGTCCAGTTTCCCCTCGTCATCCCAATACTCGTCGCATTTTGTCCTCCTGCACCCACGTCGTCGTCAGAAACGACCCCATCCGTGCGATCATCTCGTAAGTTCATCATTCACGTCGTCACAGCGTCAGCTTTAGCCGGCTCCTTTCAAGGCCCACTTCGACCTCACCCAAGAACGCATCATCATCACTCGAAGTAGGCTAAGTCGTTCCCGCTGTATGAGTTTTCATTGGCCTCTTTCACCACACCTCAACTGGTCAAGAGTCATCCTCGAGAGCACCGGCGAAGCTCAACGCTACGAGAAGACATCCTCAAGGTGGACACATTACGTGACTCGACAGCGAAGCTACGAACCCAAATCACTTCACATCGGTTCAGTTTTCACCGCTTCCCGAAAAACGGCCGTCAACGAGAATCATTAGGCCCGATCACCTTCAGGCCATCCTGCATCTAAAGAGGCAACAACACCCGGGCCTACGTCTGCAAGATCACCTTCAAACGTCTTCTTCATCTCAAGAGGCCTAATCAACAAAGCGACCAGCGCTCAGTCAAATCGCTTCAATAGGACGGTCAACACTTCGAGCCTATTAGTTCAACAGGCCACCCTCCAAGCGACGCGTCAACCTAGAGGTATCCTTATCTTACTGGTAAGCCTTGTCTCTTTGCTTAAAAACAATAACTTGAAGCTACCCATTGAACCTCAGGAGAGTAGGCTATAAACGCAGTGTTTCATAATTCGGCCAAACTGACTATCGTTAAAACGCAGTAGGCCTAGTTCATAATTCAAGTGTCATTCCAGTGGCGCAACTCCGTGTATCATCTGTTATTGTGTTCAGTCATATAAATACTTTAGTCCGTTTATTTTATGTGATAGATTTAAGTATTCTCTTACTGAAGGCCTAATTCATTTACGGTGTACCACTTAGTTCATCCCTTCCAATTATCATTAGGCCACAGCATCTTGTTTCTATGTTCCATTTATGCGTAATAACTTAGCATCATATAATTGCTTTTACATAAATGATATTCGTGTAATCATTCATTGTATTTCTCCCAATCATCATTAGGCCCCAGTACCTTGTTTAGTAGTCCATTACTGCGTAACTCTGGCCTACATAAGCAGTGTAATACGTGACCTAAAGAGCACCATAAACGCACGTCACTAATTTCGATTATCATTTGGCTGCATCATTTATTCCATGTTCATTGATGCCTAACATCTAGCCTATTTAATCAGTGTGTTACGCATTCTATTCAGTGTACTAAACGCATGTGCATTCTGTGTCATTACTAGGCCCATTCAATGTTCATTCATGCATAACCTTTAGCCTTCATAATCAGCGTGTTACATAATCTATTTGTTGTATTATAACGCACATGTATAATTTCTGTAATCACTAAGTTTCATATTTCATGCTGTGTCCCATTTTTTGTATACCATTAGCTTCTCATAAACGAGCGTATTTCTTAACAATTGATCTGTGTAACCCCTTTTATTTACTTATCCTCAGTCAGACTTTTCCCTAATACAAATGTCGTTATAGAATTGTTAGGCACTCTAATCATTGTTTGTCATTTGTTATTCACTGTGAACAGATAACTGATTTATTTTCTCAATTAAATACAAAACAATAAGGTGTTATTTTATAACCTTAACAATATTTGCTTGGGTGTAATCTAAGTTGGTGACCTCGAAGCAATTCGTATCACTCATAAATATTATAGTAGGCCTACTCCATTAGCTACCTTCAACCGGTAATACTGTAAGACATCATAAATTGTTAACCCAGCCTGTCATTAATACTCAATCATTGCATCAATTAATCACTAGCATTAAATTAATCATTATCACTTTAAACGGCTGAAACTAGGCCCACTATACATGTTATTAAAATTAAATGTTTAAAATTAAAATTAAATGCTGGTTCAAGATGTGACTTCATCTTTTATGGTTTAAGAGAGAATATATAAAAAATGAACAGTGCAGAATTTAACATGATTAAGCTTAATCTAAAAAATAATTAGGTAATTTGAAAAAGAAATAAATTCATCAATTACTTACCAAAAATAAAATAGGAAGAAAATTAAAATTTTAATTATTTTTCCAAACTTGCATTTTATATATATAAGTAGAGTGTCAAGCGAATTTGAATTTTATATGCAAAAATGAATGTTAGATTTATCATTTTTACATACACACACACACATATATATATATATACAGGGTGGGCCGTAAGTTTCCATACATAGGAAAAATAAACATTTTGTTATGGACAACCATTTTTATTTATATAATATGCTCTACATGGTTGCCATTGTTTTGAAAACACATTTCAATACGTGTTCCCCACTGTTGATGAACACGCATTAGCACAGTTGACGTTATGCTTGTAATGGCGTTGGTGATACGTTCCTTTAGATGATTTATGTCTCGTATCTTTTCCTGATACACCATGGCCTTCAAGTGCCCCCAAAGATAGAAATCAAGGGGGGTGAGATCTGGGGATCTGGGAGGCCACTCCACAGGACCACGCCGACCAATCCAAGCATCCGGAAACTGCTGAGCCAAATACCGACGCACGTGAAGACCATAATGAGGTGGAGCTCCATCTTGCTGGAAGTAAACTGGGAAGTTACCTTCCTCGTTTAGCAGGGATGGGAAAATCTCTTCTTGCAACATGTTAAGATACCTTTCGGCATTAAGATTTCCACTGACAAAAATTGGTCCAATAATTCTGTCACCCCATATCCCGGCCCACACCATCACTTTACCGGCACCTTGCATCTTCGTCGGACTCAGCCAGTTAGGGTTAGCATTACTCCAATAACGTATGTTTTGCCGATTAACCTCTCCATTGACGTAAAAATTTGCTTCATCAGTAAACAAGATCTTACGTCAAACGCACATTCTTAGGATATCTGAAACATAAAAACAAACGTTTAATTTTTCCTATGTATGGAAACTTACGGCCCACCCTGTATATATATATATATATATATATATATATATATATATATATATATTACACAGAAGTGGGTACTAGTGAAGTAGATATGCTTAAGTACTTGTACTTAAGTAGCTTTTTTGAGAATGTACTTTCTAGAAAGTACTTTTTTTTTTAATACTTTTACTTAAGTACAATCTTAGGAAAAATTTTGTACTTTAACTTAAGTACAATGTTGCGAAAACCTGAAAAGTACGAAGTAACAAAACAGCTGTGTGCTTGACAATTTCATTCAAAATTGGTAAATAAATTCTGGAAAAACCCGCTTTCAATCTGCTACCTCTCAATGTCAGGTATTGAGAGGGGGAAGACACCGAAACCGGATTATTCCATCTTTTGTTTACCAAAACATTTAGGTTTCATTAACCAATCAGAAGAGTCATTCAGTACAGTATTTTAAGGTAGCCAATCGGCTTTTTCGATAGCTGGTGACGTCATTTGTTTCACGCATGCGCGCTCCTCTCCATCTCCGCTCGTATTGTAGACTTAGAAAATGGAAGTCAGTGTACTTGAGTAGTTAGCTATAGCCTGTAAATAATGGGATGTCGAGTATGTCGGAGGTTGTCGGCTCATTTTCAAACTCAGAAAATAGTAATCACCCATCCTTGGCCGTATCTGGGACAACTTTTTAAATTTAAGAATATTGTGGGTTCAAATGTACACCTACAGTGTTTACTCTGTTTACCACAAGTGGTGGAAGTGACAGCCGACATAACATCGCTATCAAATCTACGCAAACATTTGGAAGTTTAGCTTAGACTCTTGTCATATATATATATATATATATATAATATATATATATGTGTGTGTGTGTGTGTGTGTGTGTGTGTGTGTGTAAAAATGAACAATGAACCATTCCTGTATAATCATTATATGGATTCATTGTCTTCATGCAGTATTTATGTTTGTATGGTTTTTGTTTGAATGTTCATTTTTACATGATAAACCAAAATCGCCTAAGCGAGTTTGGATAGAATTTCGATTTTTGCTTTCTATTTTTTTTCAGTGTCACAACCATGCGACCTACCATTCCTATGGTTTAAGTCGTATCCATATTTCCATATCTTAACTCGACCATTATCCTATATCAATTTTATTAAATATTCATTTTTACTCGTGTCAGTCTATGCATCCGTACCTGTTCGTTCAAAGTCGTGCAAATACGTTCGCATGTATTATTTTTTTCTTTTTTTTTCTTTTAAGTGTGTTCACCTCTCGCAAGCTGCTCATTGATGCTGATTCAGGGTGTTCGAATTCCGATGACGTCGACAAAAGCAAGCATCTGAATTCGAAATCCTCTCTCTTGCTTCTGCTACAAATTTATAACATAAGGTGTTATGTTGTATGTTATGTTATATTATTATAATATACTGTATTGTTTCCCTGCCTGGCCACTAGTTCGTTATCGGCTTACGTCACATAGTTATCCCCGTTCTCATTACTTGTACTTACTATTTCTACCTAATTGTCATTCAAATTCTATATTACTTATGTATTACGTTATCATAAATGTCCGTGTACTTCCAATGAAAAGTACACCGTATTTTTCTCCGCTTTCCTCATCGCTGGCTAATTAAACTTTCAAACTCTGATAACCAACCAGGTTCTAATAATATTTGACATAATTTGGCGTAATTATTGTTAACTATAAATATATAACATTGTTGTTAATCCACTTTAAATTATAGAACAACGGTTAACTCCCCTTCATTATATCAATTGTATCACCTATTTAGATTACTTCAGTAGTAGATATGTCAATTAACAATTTGCTAAAATTGTAATTAAATGTAAAACTTTAATATAATGTAATTGATGTACCGTACTTTAATGAAACTAATTAATGATAGTAGTTTAGTATAGTGTATTAATGTATTTTAATGACGATAATTAACAATAATAAGCGAATGTGAATTGGTTGGTAATTGTAATCATAATTGTAATAAACCGAAGTTGCAATGTGCTCAGTGATGTACTTGGATTGTACTCAATGTACTACGAAATTATGTCGTCCTTTAGAAATGTATACTCGGCGAAAATACGATCACTTTTTTATTTGTATTTTTTAAATTTTTATTTGGAATCTTTCAAAAAATCTGATCATGTATTTAAAGGGGGAAACTTAACCTTCAAACTGCACTCCCCCAAAATTTAGATTATATATAAAGCATGTAATTGTAAAATAATGATTACTTCTACTTCACTCTGACTTCGATTACATCGATTAACACTCCCATGTTAGCAGCCTCACAGCGAGTAGGGGGCAGAGGCCCCTTGCCTCCTTAACTTTTAGATTCCGTCCTGAGCCATGGTCGAAAGAGGTCGAACCTCTACCGCTGTAAATTCAGAGCACTATCTGTACATTTTAGCAGTAAACTACAGTAAAAGAAGTTTTTTTATCTTTTCCTTCGAGCCGTGCCCTCGTCCGAGAATTCAGTCAGTAAAGTCGATAAGTTATAAAAAGAAAAGTCGATAAGTTTAGTATCAGAGAAAGTATCAGAATATTATAGAAAGAGAAGAATTAACAACTGTCGACCCTATAGCGAGAGAAAAAAATTAGAATGTTATAGAAGAAACTACTGCAAGTAACAGATCCGTTGCTGCCTCCCAACCAGAAACCCCGTCGATTCGAACCAACCCAGGGCCATAGACGGAGGGGTTAACATATATATAGTCGAAAAAGAGCCAGGATAGATTGCAAAAACTTTGAAAATCAGCTGTTGTTGAAACTCTATACAACATTTTGTACATAATGCAAACTCGTTATAATAAATTATTAAATAATAAATTATAGTTCTGAATATAATAATTCATACTTATAATAATCCTAATTCTATATCCTAATGAAGTCTGTTTATCATAATGATGTTTATTTTATATTATTATATATTTGTAGTGTATTTTACTTCATTTTTGAAAAGCACTTCTTACTTTTCAGTACTTAAGTATGATACATTATGAAACACTTACTTTTGTACTTCAACTTAAGTACTTTTGATAACGTGTACTTGTACTTTAACTTAAGTATATTTTTTAAAGATTACTTGTACTTTAACTTAAGTAACAAATGAAAGTACTTTACCCACCTCTGTATATATATATATATATATATATATATATATATATATATATACCGAGTGTCTCAAAAGTCAGTTTACCGAAGAAACTGTTCTCCTAAGGTGAGTTTACTACAAAGAAAAAACTTGTTTCAGAAATATATTTACAAAACATAAAAAAACAAAGAAAAAAATTTCTGAAACATATTTACAAAACATGAGAATAGTTCTGGTTACAATAACTGTTCAAAATGTCGTCCATGTTGTTCGATGCAAGTAGTATAGCCGCAAAAGGGGAGAGTGCACGAATGTTGCAAGTGATGACGTAATGTTGCAAAGGGGGTGGGGGTTGTTGCAAAGGGGGGTGGGGGTCGTTGCAAGGGGGGGGGGGGGGCAAAAAATAAAAAACATAAAAAATAAAAAAAATAAAAATTCCCCCAAAGGGGGGATGCTGCAGGTGCAACAAGGAAAACTTGGAGGCGGCGTTATCCCCCAAGAGAAAGAAGGAGGAGAGAAAGGAGGAGGAGGGGTGTTCACCTGACAGGAGCCAAGTGCACATTAAGACTTCAGCCGAGTAGGCGTTGTTTTATAGGCTCCTAATCAGCCAGTTGGCGTAAATGGCTTGAGTTGCCAGATAGCGCCATGTATTCTCTAATCGAAGACTGAGTTGCCAGATACCATTGTATACATTATTATAGACTCCTAATCAGTCAGTTGGCTGTAAATGGCTTGAGTTGCCAGATACCGCGATACCATTGTATACATTATTATAGACTCCTAATCAGCCAGTTGGCTGTAAATGGCTTGAGTTGCCAGATACCTCTTTTTAGCAGTATTATTGTATACATTATTATATACGCCTAATCAGCCAGTTGGCTGTAAATGGCTTGAGTTGCCAGATAGCGCCATGTATTCTCTAATCGAAGACTGAGTTGCCAGATACCATTGTATACATTATTATAGACTCCTAATCAGCCAGTTGGCTGTAAATGGCTTGAGTTGCCAGATAGCGCCATGTATTCTCTAATCGAAGACTGAGTTGCCAGATACCATTTTACATTATTATAGACTCCTAATCAGCCAGTTGGCTTAGAAGGCTAAATGTTGCCAGATACCGCAATACCATGTATATATTATTATATTTCTTAAAAGAATACCGGTAGTAGGTTTAGAAGGCGTAACAATTAAGTAAAACAACATTGCATCATTCTGTTTATTATAAATATATAGAAAATAAATATACATTTCAATTGAGGAATATGCATATAACAGTACAGGAAATATATACACACAATTATGGATATATATAAAATAAAATATACATTTCAAATAGATAAAATATACACTTCAATAGAAATATGTACATAACAGTACAGGAGAAATATCACGCAAAAATATATAGTATATAAACACAAATCAATAATAGAAATATGCGTATAATCAGTACAGGAGAAAATGTCAAGCAAAATATATAAATAAATACAATTCACTTTTTTTTCAAAATACTAAACTCG
The DNA here is from genome assembly GCA_023014485.1 of Bathynomus jamesi. Classification (NCBI taxonomy): domain Eukaryota; kingdom Metazoa; phylum Arthropoda; class Malacostraca; order Isopoda; family Cirolanidae; genus Bathynomus; species Bathynomus jamesi. Next base: position 1,111,486 of record JAJOZX010000365.1, on the reverse strand, counting down.
GTCTTAATCGAGTTTACAATTACATCATTATTGCTCTGCATTACGCAGTATATGCGGCTTAATAATATTTCACCGCTTAAAGTATAGGGAAACCTGTACTCGATATGAAGGGCTTTCTATCGTTCAGTACTATTTTTGTTCCCACTTTACAACCGGTTGGTAAGTCATCTTTAAATACGTCTAGAATACAATCAAAAGCACGCACAAAGAGTTCATCGTTAGCTACATTATTAAACACAAGTTTATAAACACGCTTTTCCAATCGAGGGTTTATTTCTACCGACTCGAGCTTTTCAATCGTGAACTCACTAAACATAGCGGCAATTGAAATAATCTTCTAAATCGTTACGACAACTGCGCGTTATATAAAGAAATAGTTCTTCAGGGTGAACGGTGTAGGTGAGCTCAGCCTTGTACAATCAATTGCTTTGTACCAAAGTTCATGGTATTTCAAAGAGTCTAAACTTTTTAAATAAACGTCCAGCTCTAGACCATTCTCACCAGCCCTACACTCGGTAAACCCATCGAGCAGAGCGGTGTAGGCGTATTCAAGTACTGTATCAAAATAAAGCATGTCCGTAACACGCGCGTCTAATATGTTTCAGTTTACGGAATCCGACGATTTCAAACATTCTGTCGAGGATGAAACGGTTTCGCGTAGGAACAAGAGCGTTATTATCAGAAGCATTCTTCCACATCAGCCGTATATCAATGCACGGCCGATCGTTTTTATACACAACGTACATACAACGGCGTATGAGGGTGCGTCACTAATCTGCTATCTTCTTGTACCTACGTTAGCAGGTTTTTATAACGATCTTCACTCCACTTCTCAACTATCACAAAGATTCTATTCATCTCCTCGATACTTAAATAAACCCGTTTGTTTGTCGGTCTACATTCCGTTTCCAGTACATAGCTAATGGTACCGGAATTACGCCTGAACACGCGCAACGATTTCGTCACGGACACATCGTACGAGGCGTTGAGAATGCTGCTCAAAGGAAGTTCATCGTATTCGAGGAGCGCACGTCCACTCGGCTCAAGCTCTGAGAAACTATGAGCCGTGTGAGGCACGCAGGTAGGCAGGAATGGTTCGACGGGCGGCTGACTCGATGATACGTGAATGGGCTTGTTCGTATGACCGCGAGTCGAATTGTTGTATATATTTCGGTACAAGAATATCACTACCAGCCTACGCGCCAGACAGTTTGGATAAGAACTAGGAACATTTTATGTTTTACTAAACATCTCCACACTCCGGCGCACTATTTGAGAGGAACATATGTTCATATTTTTCCTTTCTGCCCATCAAACGATACTCGTCTCTAAACTCTGTTAAAAATTCACGCAGGGCACTAGCCACAACCTCACTACGAACCTCATCATGATATACGTTAATATAGTGATAAAAATACTTAAGATTGTCCATGATCACGAGATTCACATTTTTCAGTCGTAGGGTATGAGTAATCGACATGGTGTAGCAGACGTAATACCGCTTGTCACACCACCATCAGCAAGACTCATTATCCATACCTGCTGCTTCTCTTCTGCACGCGTTGTTTCTTTTACTTCACGGTGTATGTGAGACTTTATAAAGTTTAGCTCTGCAGTATACTTCAGCACATCGTCTGTGCAACGAAAGCCTTCAACGGTCTCACCAGAACATCCGTAGAGTATTTGTACATCTTGGAACTTCGCACAATCCAATGTGTTTTTAAAAGAGGCATAGGAGGGATGAATAGGAAGTTTTTCGGTATCCACCACATCCTGGCACTTTACTGAATACCATTTCGTAAACGTTGTACAAGCAATATTAAAGGTAGCCATTTGAATACACGTCTGATCTGAATACACGTCTGATCTCTCGGGCTTACTGCGGTCGACTGACCACGCAGGATTCCCAGATAGTAGCATGACTCACGGTCTTACAGTGGGCGGAGCTTAGAACTTTCACCTGCACACACACACACACACAACACACACACACACACAAAGGAGAAAGTGAAACGCTATTGAAACATGATTTATTTAATAAACGAGATATTCAAGTTATATATATTTACAAATACGATTTAATAAACGAGATATTCAAGTTATATTATATATATTTACAAATAGATACGATTATATACAAGACGTGTGAGTTAGAAGCATCATTGGTATCCAAAGGGTACGGTATCATAGGTACCAGGTAACTGTAACGTTTCCTATAGGTGTTACGGCACACCATCGTACCCCTAAGTTCCTTCACGCCCCCCAGCTTCTGCGCCCGAAATTTGGGTGCCTACAATTAGTTGGGGAAGTTGTTCATCATCGTCCAAACATACTAGATCCTTCAACGACTCAAAGTTAACAACCTCCCGATTCGCATGGTTGAGCGTAATACCATTTGCCTTCACGATATATTTCATTTCCTCCCCCACCCTGACCCGTACCCCATAAGTCTTAGGTCCTGTTGAGGCAAAAGAGTCGGCGTATGCGTTGTCCCCATACTCATCCTTGATCTCACCAGTGAGCTCGCCGAGGAACTCCCCAATAGTGGGCATGTATTCACCCTCCCTCTCTGTGAATATCACGCTATCTGTATCGGCATACAATACTCTCCGCCCAAGAGAATGCAATAGACCCCAAAGTTTTATACGGGCGTAGGCTGTTGTGAAGCTGGCCACAGGTATGTTTGTAACCCTTGAGGTATCTGTGGCAAATTCAGTGTTGTTATACTTTATTACGTAAGTATTACCTACATTTACGATCTCCATGACCTCTTTATCGGGGGCATTGGCATAATCCCAGACATCGCTATAACTTTGTGCCAAATGAATGCTCCCTCTGCCAGTATTCTGCGCAAATTTTCCCCATAGACTGTTTAGACACAACTTTGCACTAAAGCGCTTGCCAGGATTCTTTACAATTTGGACACGATCAAGTTGTATACCTTCGCGGTCGCGGTAACGTTGAATATAGGCAGACTTTTCATCTTCGGTATCAACTCCTCGCGGATACCCTGATGCCTCAACCTTATCCTTCAAAAAGGTGTTTATATATGGTATGAAAAGGTTGGGTAGCTTCTGAAACCTCCACACCTCATGTATCTTCAGTATTCTATAACCATGGCGCACGGCTAGGGCCAACTCAGGACTTGTATATACGCCTCTGATCTTACGCTGGTGGGGTATATGGTTACATTCGCCGTTATCCTCTTCCGCGCACTTCACGCACAGGGGAAACATGAGCTTGTCGTCGATAACGACAGGTAAGATCGACATCCATAAATTGCGTGGAGGGAGTACGTCTACGAAAGAGAGCCCAAAGTAACGATCATTCAAATTTTTTGAAAATTCATTGATGGAGGGTAGGCTAGGTCCCACCAGTTTCTCAGGAGCGCCCACGGGGTACGGATTGCTCTTCATCACGTATGGGTATAAAGAACGGAAATCGTAGTAATGGAGCTTCACGCCCTCCGTAGGTGGGAAGTATAGTCTGAAAGGATTTGTACGTCCTCCAAACAAGCTATCACCACATTTGAGAGGATCCAGCACCATTGAACGCTTGATCGTTTTTATTTCCTCACGGTACACCTCGTCTGTCTCCATCCGTGCATCATATTCATGCTCCCACAAGACTTTGTGAGTGAACTGTGATCCTATAAGTTGATCGCGGGTGCGGGTCGATGCAAGACAGTCGGCAGGAGACCTACCGTGGATATCTCCGGTGATTCCGCACTCAGGACGGGGGCATCCATGCCACCAGCAACCGTTAAAGGAGTACACAGTCTTCACACCAGTGACATGGTTTTCACTTAACCCATCAACCCAAAAAACACGTCCATTAATCTTAATGGGTACTTCACCCGTGTTGCGGGCGTGCTTTATGTATACACCTGTCTGTTGCTGTAGGTGTATGAGCCAGTAAATAGCCTTGTGCCCGTAACTGCGGGGATTGTTTCGGTGAATAATGGCTAAGGTGCCTTTCGGCATGAAGTTATTCTTGAACACCGTAAAACATAATGATGCGATGGTGGTTGCGACTTGCAGTGGATCGCATTTGAAACGGGCTATGTACATCCTTCTAAAGGCCTGGAAACATACTCTAAGCACGCGCACATCATTCACGCAATAACGCTCACATTCATCAGCTATATTATAAGGGTTACCTTCATTAAAACTGTCGTAGTATCGATCAAAGTCTTCACGTTCATCCATACAGTCAAAATAATGTTTCGGGGGTGGTGGGCCTACGTAGTTTAAAGTCTCGCTGGTGAGGAAAGTGTAAGGGAAGTATCCTTTGGAAACTTCAGCTGCTACTCCCATCACCTTGGGTAGCTTTGCTAATTTACAAGGTGTGAATAATAAAGTATCTTTAAATTGTACATTGCCTCTTATCTGCATCTGTATTAATTTGTTGCCTCTTTTCAATGGATCACCTGTAAATATCTCAGAGGATTCGTGTTCAAGCAACACCTTATAAAGGAACTGCGTGTCAAACTTTGCCCCGTTATGGGCGAGAATATACACTCATTTTTTTGAACTTGTCGGCTAACTTGACAATATAGGACACAAATAGTTTCACAGGACTATCGCTGACATTCGTTTTAAAAACGTTTGTCCGTTTACCACATTTGGGGCACTCGTCACATTCGATATCCATACACTCATCACAGATAGTCTGGCTCACAAGTAAATGTGGAATTACCTCTTTGGTTTCAGCCTTCGTATATGTTTATATATCGTAGTATACAGTTATACAAGGGTTATTTTTAGGCTTAGCATCTTTCATATAACATACATGCTTTACTCCATCCGCCTTATTTCCTCCTGGCATGTAGGACAGTGAATTACGTCACACTTGTGCTTAATTTTCCCAATTATCCATTGTGTGAAACATTCCACATTCACAGATTCTCATTTTCCTGCACGTGCCAATTGATTTATGGAAATCAAAACAGCTATTATTGAAAAATGTGCGTCTACACACATCACAGTCTCCTTCTCAGCTTCAACTACACGGCTTTCACATTTGGTGCTTTACACTGCTCACATACCATGTGACATTCTTTACAATGTCTCACTGTATCATCCGCAAACTCGAGGCACCCCTTACACAAATCATGATGTCTCCCATATTTTCGACTTTTGTCATAACTCGCGTAAAGCCACCTTATATTACGGATGGGGAGATACGTTGTCCCTGACAATCCTAAAATAAGTAGGGGCCTTGTACGATCTCTCACACAGCTTTTAAAAACATACACAGTCCTACGACGATCATCCAACCCAAACACAACTATGCGGACATTCATTTCCTGTTCTACCCTTCTCAGCTCTTCAGGACCCATATTACAGTCAAATTCAAGTTCACAGTCTACAGCTAGTTTACGGGCACGCTCCACGACTGTAGGCAACCAAATTTTTTGAGTTCGTGTATTTTGTACAGTAAACATACGTGCTAAGAGTACTGCTATAAAGCCGCAACCACGATTGACGTTTATATGCCGTCTATAAATAGCTTGAGAATTGAGGTTAAGAGTATACGGTATGGCATTATGACCCGCAACACGGTATACATGGTCAATATTTACCGTGAAGTTGTCCATATTGAAGGCTATACTACTTTGGGCGGCTTGCATTATACGTCCTAATATATATTCTACATCTTCAGCCGCCAAACGTCTAAATGGCACTATCACCCAATAATCGTCTACATCACCGTCATCTGACCCGAATCCAAAGGACAGACTCGTCCTGACTTCACGCTCGTCGCGATTCTGAAGAGCAAACTCTATAATACGCTCTACAACCCGGCGTAGTCCGCGCTCAATACCATTGCTATACATGACTCTAGGGTCGACCTTGACTCTATACCGATTTCTAGTCAAGGCTGGGGTGGGGGCTGCGCAGCGCACCAATTCGAGCGTTATATCTTCCTCAACAGAGCGGGGGGCGGCGGATGAATTAGGGGGTATATTAGCGGAAGGTGCTGCTGATGGGGGGCCTGTTGCGTAGGAGGTTGATGGTTGGGGCTCTATTATTGTAGACTTAACAGAACGGGGGGCGGCGGATGAATAAGGGAATATATTAGGTGCTGGGGGGCTTGTTGCGTAAGAGGTTGAGGGTTGGGGATCTATTACCGCTGCAACAGGCGCGTATTTCGGTCGCTTTATACCTGACGCGGGGGTTTCATACCTCCGCTTTGGACGTGTTACCGGTATCGCTGGTGAGGGTTCAGGGGAGGAGATCACAACTACACTGTCGTCGAGGTCATCCGTAATGATGGGCTGCTCTACCTCATCGTCATTCACGGTTCTGTGGGAGAAGAAATATAAGGAACAGCACTCAAAATTTGTAATATTTTGTAAATGACCCACTTAGGAGTGTGACGTGTTAGAAATGGACTCTGTAGAAAAATTCAGATTCACGAGCCCATCCACATGTATTATATCTGGACCTACAGGATGTGGTAAAACTGTGTTTTATGCTTAAAATCATTAAAGAAAAGGGCGAGATGTTCTCGAAATTTGTGCATAAAGTTATATGGTGCTATTCGACGTATCAATCAGTGTTCAACGAGTACCAAGATGATATTTTGTTCCACAAAGGCGTATATGACGTTAATTCGTTAAAGGGAAATGAACATACAATCATTGTAATTGACGATCTCATGTTGGAGATGGATAAAACGTTTGCCGAGACATTTACAGTATTCTCCCACCATCTTAACATAACGTGTTCTTCATCAATCAGAATCTATTTTTCAAAAATAGATACATGCGCGATGTGTCGTTAAATACGCAATATCTAGTCTTATTCGCGCAACGTAGAGATGTATCACAAATTGGGGTATTAGCCAATCAAATGTTCCCGAATCAGCGTAAGGAGTTTTTGGAAGTTTATAAAGAAGCTACAAGCACGCGTTACGGATATTTGCTTTGCGACCTTCATCCGCGAAACACGTTTAGAGTGCTTCTGCGAACGAATATATTTCCAAACGAGCCTGAAACGGTGTATATTCCAGAATGACAAAGAGACTAAAGAAATACCGTGAATTAATAAAAATCTATCATCGACTGCCCCGGGCAATGCAGCAGATGTTTATTAAAAATATCGATGCCGACTTTTTAAAATGCATCTGTGAAATCTGTCTTAACGTTATAAATTGCAATGTATCAATGAAAACCCATCAGAAGGCTCGCCTACGCCGCTACAAGAACATAATACGTGCACTCCCTCGTAAAAGCCAAACTGTAACGAAGAAAAAACGAATTATTGTACAAACAGGAGGGTCATTTCTCCCCATCTTATTTTCAGTTTTGGGTCCTTTACTGACTAGATTAATATAATGAAAAAAGTGGTAGTGATTCCCCACGAGGTGTACGATTCACTGCAAAGGAATCCAGACACGTATCTAGATCCCCGTAAAAGCAGACTTAAAAGAATGGAAAGCGAATTGTTAGCCCTATTAAACAGTGAAAAAACACCTGATGAGAAAAGAATCTTATACCAAGAAGCTCTGCAGAAATTTCTTCACGAGTACGAAAATTATAAGAGCCCTACAGAGATTCCTGTGGTTATTAGGCACAGCACAGGGGACGATGGTGACATAGGATCTGTGCCCGACGACACAGCTGACCAACCAAAAAGATTAGCCACACAACATATCGAACATGTATTAAAAAATACCCTCCCACTTACACTGAGGAGTAAAGGCTTAAGTCTTTATAATCTATTGAATGAGGATCCCGCCGTACAATGGGCCGATACAGGGGAGATCATTGTGGAAGGATCAAAGGTACAGGGATCGAATATCGTAGACATTGTCCATGATCTGGTGAGAAAGTGGGATAGGCCATCACCATCAGGATGGAAGCATATTAAAGCAAGACTACAACAAATAAATGTCCCTAAAACGTTGATAGGAAATCTGAACAGGTTAAAAGACTTGGAACATGCAACGCCTGTGACACAATTGAAGGCGCCGTCACCCCCGGCGGTAACACCTTTGAAGAGGAGCAAGAAGAGGTTAAACCAACCCTACCCACGTGCCTCTAAAATACGCAAATGGCTAACGTATTAACTAAACGCTATTATGACATTTCTACCCATCCTCTTACGGCGGCGTAGATAGACTGTACAGAAGTGTTTACGGAGTAGGAAAAAAAGATGTTGAAAGATTTTTGAGGGAGCAGGACGCTTATACGCTTCATAAGCCTGTGAGAAAAAGGTTTAAAACAGCCAAGACAACGGCTTCCTCGATTGATTCTATTTGGCAAGCAGATTTAACAGACATGCAAAGATATTCTGTGTATAACGATGGTTACCGCTACATTCTATTCATAATAGACGTATTCTCTAGATATCTGTGGCTAGTTCCTCTGAAAAATAAATCACCTGAAACAGTTGCTAAAGCCACCAAAACGCTAATGTTAAAAGAAAACAGGGTTCCTGGCTATTTTTGTACGGATATGGGGAAGGAATTTATAGGCCGTGCTTTTCAGAACATGTTGACAGAGTTTAATATCAGCTATTACACAACCAATTCTATACATAAGGCTTCTTTAGCTGAAAGAGTTCAGCGCACCATAAAGGAAAGCATGCACCGTTATTTTACACATAAAAACACATACAGATTTCTAGACATTCTGGAATCATTGGCATCATCCTACAACCGCTCACACCATCGCACGATTGGGGCAACACCTAACGAAGTTTTAGAAAGAGGTACGCTCCCGAGAAGAGATGGATCACCACCACCACCACACTCTGCGCGCTTCAAAATCAATGATTATGTAAGGCTGTCGCGTTCGGGGAATAAATTCGCAAAGGGTTTTGAGCAAGGATGGACACGCGAGATTTTTAAAGTTAGGGCTATGAGACCTAAAGGTGAGATAATGATGTATTACAGTGAAGATTTGAATGGGGAAGAAATCTCAGGAGGCATTTACCGCGAGGAATTGCAGAAAGTTGCGTTTAATTTAGGAAAAAATGTGTTTAAAATTGAGGAAATTTTAGGAAGCAAAGGTTCAGGAAGGAGAAAAATGTACCTGGTGAAATGGCTAGGGTACCCAGAAAGCTTCAACACCTATATAAAAGCTGATGCAATAATGAAGCTTAAATAGTATGCAACATGGCTCCTAACCATTTCTACGTCACACTCCCGTCCTCCTCGTCCCTGTCTGTACACCCTAACAACACACTAGCCAACTTTGTAACAGAACTCCATTGGCACATTGAATTGGGTCGTGATTCGTATGAGGTGGGGATATGCGAAATTCAGCTGGACACCGTCTTTTTAAATATTGAACATAAAGAAACCGTTTTTACGATTCTTAGAGACATTGACGAGTGTGAAAAAGCTGGGGTAGCTATGGATGAAACTATGCGCATCGCTCGGACTAAGATTGCACGGTATTACAGTACAGAAGTAAGACTAGGGCCGGGTCAATATGGTTCGGCCGAGGATGTTGTGAGAGGCTTAAACGTAAGTTTAAGAAACTCAAACCTTACGAATGATTTAGTATACGAAGTCGTAAACAACCCTGCACATACACTAATCCTAAAATCAAAGACTAACAGACGTATTAAAGACCATAGAAAGTTCCAAATTCTAGCCAATGGCCGATATAGCGCAGCCTTCCAAAGAGACACATTTCACGAGACACAGCATGACTTGTCCAGATTAATGTATCAATTGAAGATGGAGAAATTGGCTGAAAGGTCCCCAGACATGTGCTATATTTACAGTAATATAGTGGAGCACCAGTTTGTTGGGGATACCCAGGCACGCCTGCTGCGCATTGCTCACATCCCCAACCATAGAGGAAGGAGTTTGAGTATTACATATGACAGACCCCATTATGTGAATGTCGCAACTAATTTAATAACCAATATCACAATATATATAAGAACGATTGAGGGTGAAAACTTCCCATTCGGTAACGGGAGCTTAACAGTGAAGCTACACTTTCGACGCACTGAGTTATAATGGATAGAAAGCCTTTCACCGTCTATCGAGGGATGCGATACCAGCGCGGTAGTGGACTTGGATCCATTTTTTCATCCATACTACGTACGGCTGTTCCTTTGCTGAAGAGGGGTGCCAGATACCTTGGAAGGAAAGCGCTACAATCAGGCCTTAACACTGCAGAAGACATATTGGCCGGGGCTAAACCTAAAGAAGCTCAAAAAAACATTTAAAGCGTACACGGGACGAAATCATCAAAGATGCAAAGAGAAAAATGCGTGGTGGCGGGAAGAAGAAGAGGGCTCCCCGGAAGAAGAAGGGGTCACGTGGTATTAAACGTAAAAGGCTATCAAAAAAGAAATGCTGTAAGCGAATGAAACCTATGGTTGACCACTTTTTTGACTGATATAAGCTAAGGACATTGATCTCATGAATCATAGTTTGTTTACCACTTGTCGAGAGAGGAGTCACTATTTCGCCATGGCACGCTTCATCCACCCATGTAGTTCACAATGCTGTAAATCGGAGCTGTCCCTTTTTGAGCTCCCGCCAACCCAAGTTTCTATTGAGCACAGTGACTTTATTACAATTAACCCTTTAAACACAATTAGTTCCCCGAGTGCACCTATAGAATTCGTGATACCCAGCTCAGGTCCTTACTTTTTTGATCCAAGCTGTGTGCACATGTACGCTAAGCTACGTATAGCCCATTCTGATGGAACGGTCTGCGATGACAAATATGCTGTATACCCTGAAACAAACTTTCTGCACGCCATATTCAACCAGTGTGACGTATATTTAAATCAGACCAACATATCGGCAGGCACGGGGTACTATCATCTACGAGCCTATTTGGAAAATGTCCTCAACTTTTCCAAAGAAGCGAAGGCTACCTTTTTAAGTGCGGAGGGATATTATCAAACTAAAGATGAAAATAGTATAAAGGACAAATTTAAAAATTCTAAAAAGAAAATATACGAGTGTTTTGGACGGTTGCACACAGATTTCACTTTCCAGGAGAAGTTGCTTGTGAACGGGGTGGATATGAAAATAAAGCTCACCCGCACGAGTCCTGAGATCTGCTTAAATCTGGATGCGAATCAAGAAGAGGGTGCAAAGCCCGTTGTGGTTCACATTATGGACACATACCTCCGCGTACGGCGAGTGAAATTAAGTTCACCAAAACAACTAGAAATTGAGAAAAATTTACTAAACGCTACAGTGAAATATCCTATTAACAGAGTGCAGATCAAACTATATACGGTTCCTGCAGGGTTGGCATCGAAGCAGATAGAAAACATTGCCCTGGGAAATCTTCCTAAAAGGATATTAATCGGCATGCAGGACCACGCTTCGGTGAATGGAAAATATAAAAAGAGTGCCTTTAAATTCGAGAATTTCGGACTTAAAAATATAATCTATACGTTAATGGCACTGCTTTGGGTGGAACAATGGGTACGGACTATTCATCAGACGCTGTGTTACCGCTTTGTGCCAGAGCCTATAGTAATCTGACCCATATTGCAGGTGATTGTGATGAGCTTGGTAATGGGGTAACGCAGGAAGAATTCATTGATCAATTTAACCTTTATCCGTTTGACATTACACCTGACTTATCTGCTAGCGTAAATACCCATTTAACCCCACAGCAGAGCGGAAACATCTCAGTGCGGCTGGAATTCGCCAAGCCTATAGACGCTCTATTAGTGTACTAGTATATCTCGAATCGCAAGCCCTAATAGAAGTAGATAGATTTAGAAGCGTTATCACTGACTTTTAAAATGGATGCTAATACACTTCAGAAAGTAATGGAGCGAGTCACACGTTCCAAATTTATCGGCGTGTTTGCGAAGAATGAAACATTGAGTTTGCCAAGTACGCGAGAATGCGGTATTTTAAAATAGACAGCGCCTGTACTATTTTGATTCACTCGGTACTCAACCCTGGAGTGACCCTATTATTGTAAAATTTCTCGCTCAGTTACATATTCCCGAAGTTGTGTGGACCCCATTTCGCATGCAAGGATATTTTACTAATGTTTGCGGAATGTACTGCGTCTCATTTCTCATGCATATGTCAAATGATAAAGAATTTATAAATTTTTTAAATTTATTTGACCCGTGTCACACTCGCCGAAACGATGAAATGGTATGCAGACAGATAAAAAACCGTTTTCCAATTGTACGTACTCGTTGTATATTATAATGTTTTTGTTCGTATATTTGTAACGATATATTCTGTAGTTGTTTATTGTACTGATTTCTTTCATTTAATAAATTTATGAAAATATATGTGTCTTCTTATCCCAAAAAGATCGAAAAACACTTACATTATTTCGGTGTGACATTGTTGACTGATCAGTATATCCTCCCTATTCCGAGATTCTTCAAAAGATTGTATAACACGTGTCAAATCCTCATCGGACCTTAAAGGAATAATGCTTTTAAAACATATACAGAGTATACAGACAGATCCCCATTATGTGAAGATATCTTTGGTTCGAGGAATAACATTGAATGCCATAAAAATTTCGATTTTAGCATAATGGGGATAACCAAATAACATTGATTGACATTTTTGGCGAGTATCTATTTGACGAGATACTACAACTCTCCATATATAAAAACGAATTATAGACACTTACATTTCTATGGTAGCTCCCTGCGTCGGGTTGTAAGGAGCGTCACTGCAAATATCTTCAACGGTTTGCGTTGGAAATAATTCGCCACGGTCAATCGCATTGAAAAGACTAATTGCGGTTAATGCTGCAGTATCACGTTCTTCATACAATTCCGGGGAGACGTACAGGTCCATGGTGGAGGATGTGTGACATTGTTGACTGTTCAGTATATCCCCCGTATTCCGAGATTCTTCAAAAGATTGTATAACACGTGTCAAATCCTCATCGGACCTTAAAGGAATAATGCTTTTAAAACATATACAGAGTATACAGACAGATCCCCATTATGTGAAGATATCTTTGGTTCGAGGAATAACATTGAATGCCATAAAAATTTCGATTTTAGCATAATGGGGATAACCAAATAACATTGATTGACATTTTTGGCGAGTATCTATTTGACGAGATACTACAACTCTCCATATATATAAAACGAATTATAGACACTTACATTTCTATGGTAGTCCCTGCGTCGGTTGTAAGGAGCGTCACTGCAAATATCTTCAACGGTTTGCGTTGGAAATAATTCGCCACGGTCAATCGCATTGAAAAGACTAATTGCGGTTAATGCTGCAGTATCACGTTCTTCATACAATTCGGGGAGACGTACAGGTCCATGGTGGAGGATGTGTGACATTGTTGACTGTTCAGTATATCCCCCGTATTCCGAGATTCTTCAAAAGATTGTATAACACGTGTCAAATCCTCATCGGACCTTAAAGGAATAATGCTTTTAAAACATATACAGAGTATACAGACAGATCCCCATTATGTGAAGATATCTTTGGTTCGAGGAATAACATTGAATGCCATAAAATTTCGATTTTAGCATAATGGGGTAACAAAATAACATTGATTGACATTTTTGGCGAGTATCTATTTGACGAGATACTACACCCCATCCATATATATATAAATTCTAATTATAGACACTTACATTTCTATGGTAGTCCCTTGCGTCGGATTGTAAGGAGCGTCACTGCACATGTCTTCTACGGTTTGCGTTGTAAATAATTCATCACAGTCAACCGCATTAAAAAGGCTAATTGTCGTTAATGCTGCAGTATCACTCTCTTCATACAAGTCTGGGGAGACGTACAGGTCCATGGTGGAGGGAATGATTATTCACTGACGCGAAAATAGCTACTGTTACTCCAAACTGAAAAATATCCCCTTTTATAGGCACAATCGCCAAGCTCCGCCGCAAAAGACCAGATGTTCGTAGTGATTGGCTGCCGATGTAGCTGGGTGGAGCTATGACGTGTACCAATCCGCTATAACGGGACCGGACGAGTAACATATATATATTTTCACCAATAGATTTAATGCTCGTATTCTCCTTTGAAAATTATTTGGTGATTCGTATAGAACCTTTGATACTGATTCCAAATATGGTTTCAGAATTTTTCTATCACCCATAGTTTTCGAGAACATATTTACTCAGATTTTCCCGCATCATTAGTCACTAATGTAGTCGAGAGGATATAAAGAAATATATCCTAATTATATTTTAAAAGAACATTCGGTTTCAACGTTAAACTGTGGGTCTAAGGTGGGGTGAAAACCTTTCCAATTGCGCTAGGGGACGACGAAAATTATTTGGTGTTTCTTATAAAACTTTTGGCACTGAGTCAGGTTTCAGAATTTTCTAATGTTAAACTGTGGGTCTAAGGTGGGGTGAAAACCTTTCCAATTGCGCTAGGGGACAACGAAAATTATTTGGTGTTTCTTATAAAACTTTTGGCACTGAGTCAGGTTTCAGAATTTTCTAATGTTAAACTGCGGGTCTAAGGTGGGATGAAAACCTTTCCAATTGCGCTAGGGGACGACGAAAATTATTTGGTGTTTCTTATAAAACTTTTGGCACTGAGTCAGGTTTCAGAATTTTCTAATGTTAAACTGTGGGTCTAAGGTGGGGTGAAAACCTTTCCAATTGCGCTAGGGGACAATTATTTGGTGTTTCTTATAAAACTTTTGGCACTGAGTCAGGTTTCAGAATCTTCTAATGTTAAACTGTGGGTCTAAGGTGGGGTGAAAACCTTTCCAATTGCGCTAGGGGACAATTATTTGGTGTTTCTTATAAAACTTTTGGCACTGAGTCAGGTTTCAGAATTTTCTAATGTTAAACTGTGGGTCTAAGGTGGGGTGAAAACCTCTCCAATTCAATATAACGTCGAATAATTCGAACAACTGTTTTTCGAACTATGGTTTTCGAACAATTGTGCTCGAACAATTGTGTTCGAACACAATGGCAAAAGATACAAGCATATCCCGTTATTTGAACAAAACTCTCTCTCTCTCTCTCTTTCTCTCTCTCTCTCTATATATATATATATATATATATAATTGTGGGCATATCTAAGAAATGGAGTCGAGAGAGGTTTTGTTCAAGCTGTCTGTGAGAAAGGTCATTTATGGTCAGAAAAAAAAAATCGCCTCTGGCAATAGGTGAACCGATTTGAACAGATTCTCGGAAATGTGTGTTTCATAAATTTTCATCTCGATACAACTTAGATATTATATATATATATATATATACGGGTTTGGGGAATGACGATCGTCGAATTGTTTCATAAATTTTCATTTCCGTTCGTTTTTCCCCACTGATATTCGAATGTTTATAATGAAATTGAGTGTGTAAAATTATTTATTTGATAAACAGAATTTAATTGGATTCACGTCAGACCATTACTTCGGTCTTATATAATTATTTTAGGAGAATTTAATAAACATAATATTAAAGGTACATTTCTTTCTCATTAAAATGTTCAGGGTCACGCGGCCTGTTTTGCTTTTTTTTTTGTTTCACTACAGATTTGTTTGTGGGTACTTCTTTTATTTATTTCTTGTAGTACTTGTGTTACCTTATTTCTATACAATAATGTCTTGAAGTGCTATTTTTGTACGGATATGGGGAAGGAAATTATAAGCCGTGCTTTTCAGAACATTCGAAAAGTTTAATTAAGTTTAATGAAGTTCAAGTTAATGTTATATTTGATTCTAATCGTGAAACACTATATACATCTATTGTAAAACCCTATATACATCTATACATCTATAGTGAAACACTATATATATATATATATATATATATATATATATATATATATATATATATATATATAGCTATTTTTGTACGGATATAGGGAAGGAATTTATACGCCGTGCTTTTCAGAACATGTTGAAAGAGTATAATATCAGCTATTACACAACCAATTCTATACATAAGGCTTCTTTAGCTGAAAGAGTTCAGATATTGTATATAATATATATATATATATATATATATATCATAAGCTATTTAAAGACTGTATATATATAATTATAGTAAACGAAATAAACTAGTTAACCATAAAATTAATTATTTTCTATTATGAAGTTTTCGAATTATGTGTGGTAAACTATGTTATTTGTTTCGAAAAGTTTAGCTTCAAGTTCAATGAAGTTCAAGTTAATGTTAAATTTGCTTCTAAACGTTAAACTAAAATTAAATGTTATATGAAAAATAAATAATATATATATATAAATATATATATATATTTATATATATATATATATATATACCTAACATAATATGTTTAAAAGAATGTATATATATATATATATATATATATATATATATATATAGCATAATAATATATATCTAGCAAGAGCAATCCGATCATTGCAAAAAAAAAACTGGAAAGGTATGCAATTAATAAAGATTGAGTGTGTATTTATTTAATATACAGAATTTAATTGGAATAACTACCGTCATATTGTGTTACACAATGGATGATTAATATTTCTGGGATACATGGCGCTATCTGGCAACTCAGCCAGAATAGAAGCTTATAAAAGACCGCGAAGTTGGTGAAAGACTCATTCAAGCTCGGCTCCCAGCCGAGCAAGGACCTCTGGTCCTTCTCTTTCAGGCACTTTGGTAAAACCCCTTAGTGGCCTCTTAGGTTAGGAAAACGAAAATAACTTGGGGGAGAACTCCTCTCTCTCTCCTTCAGGTGTCTCTCTCTCTCTCTCCTACAGGCGTCTCTCTCTCTCTCCTACAGGTGTCTCTCTCTCCTTCAGGCGTCTCTCTCTCCTTCAGGTGTACCCCTCCCCCCTTGGCTCAGTCAACTGGCTGATTCTGGCTGATTAGGAGCCTATAAAACAACGCCTACTCGGCTGAAGTCTTAATGTGCACTTGGCTCCTGCCAGGTGAACACCTCTCCTCCTTTCTCTCCTCCTTTCTCTCTGGTCCTTTGGGGGGAATAGCTTGGGGGAGGCCCCCAAGTTGAATGCCCCTTGCAACCTAGGTTGGCAACAAAGGCCAGTACTCTTTTTTTCTTTCTTTTTTTTTTTTTTTATTTTTTTTGCAACCCCCCACCCCCTCCCCCTTTTGCAACAACCCCCCACCCCCTTTTGCATCATTACATAATAACCTGCAACATTCTTGCACTCTCCTTTTGCGGCTATACTACTGATGCACATCTTGTATCTGTCAACGGTTGACCGGCAAATTGCTTTACATAGTTCCTTATCATTGCTTAAGAGCTGGAATTCTTCACAAATGTAGTCTTTAAGGTCCTGAAGACATGCTGGCTTTTTGCTGTAAAAAAAATTGTCATAATATTTAGAATAATCATCAGGAGAAAACACTCCTCGGTAAACTGACTTTTGGGACACCTTGTATATATATATATATATATATATATATATATATATATTATATATATATATATATATATATATATTAGTGGTTGACCGGATGTCAGTTTTTCAACATCTGCGGATGCGGATTTTTAATTTCAATATCCGCGGATGCGGATGCGGATATTTAGTTAATCTATCAATATAATATAGAATTATGAATATATGACATAATTTTTTCAAATTTCGTGATATTACTATTATGGCAGGCAATGCATAAGAATTAAAATTAATATTGTTTTCATTATGATAGAAATAATAACTTTCTCAAGAGTTTCAGCCACAGTGGAGTACGCACAGCGGCACAGGCAGTGTTTGTTAATTTAATGGTATTTATATTTTGAGGTTTATATATTTGTTTGTTCATTAATAACACTGGTCAACACTCATTTTATTGCCAATCATATTAGAGTGATTTTGGGGTAACTTTGTGGTGCTGATTCCGAATATGACCTCGGTTTTGCTAGATTGGCTCTAATTTATGAGATAATTGGTACCCCATTGAAACAGGTAAAAATGCAAAAAATTTAATGTTCAGGCGGAGCCTACTTACAAATCGCATTGAAATTGTCTCAAATCATACAAAAGTAAACACATGAAATACATAATGGCATTTTATTCGGTATAATAACAAATAAACACAGTAAGCTGATTCGCATAATTACAATTAATGTATAGTAAATCTCTGTTTGTACGATTCTCTTTTATGTGGGTTATCAGGACAATCACGTTGGAGGTTCCAGCAATAGTCTGCCATCATGTGTCTGTCCCATCTGCCTTGATACCTTTCCTCCATCACCTTGATATCTTGATGAAACCTCTCCCCTTGTTCCTCGCTAAAATCACCAAGATTATCCGGAAATCTGTGTAAGTGGCTATGGAGAAAGTGTACCTTTATGCTCATATTAGTACCCAACTTTTCAAAGTTTGTGAGCATGTTTTGCACCAGTTCTTCATAATTGTCTGCTTTGTGGTTACCCAAGAAGTTCTTGACAACTGAGACATAACTGCACCAGGCAGAAGCTTCAACACCATTCATAAATTTTGTGAAATTAGAATCCTTGATAAGTGTACGGATTTGAGGGCCATCAAAGATTCCAGCTTTTAGTTTTTCCATACTTAGTCCAGGGAACGATCTACAAATGTATTTGAAGCAGACTTTGACAGACTGAGGTCCCGTATCAGATCATTGAGTTCGTCTTGGGAGAACTGCTGAGGTGTTGAAATGCTTCCTTCACTACTACCACCTAAGTCCTGAATTTCTTCAAATTCTGACAACGGAAGGTCGGGCAGTGTGGTAAACACTGGTATGGGAACGTCTTCGCTGTGTGACACAGGTCGCCTTGCTGATTCCAAATTGGGATAATCCCACTTGAGTTTCTTGTATCGATTGAAACATTTCGCATTAACCACACTGTCAACTGACTACTGGTTGGGTGGCCGATGACTTATATACGGAGGGGGAATATTCTAGAATGATCGCGGAGTAAACACTAAGAATATTCGCGTGTCTCACCATCTAGAATGTTCCGGTAGTTTCCCATATGCACGCGTTATGGTTACGTTTCCTATTAATTGAGGGTATTCATTATCTCAAGAACTAGAGCCAAATCGGAAAAACTACTTTCATTTTGGAATTCAGCAACCCCAAAATACCCTAAATTCGTACGAATTTCCTTGGCAACGAAGCAAAAAATTTTTTTTGTTGAGCTGTGTAATTAATACTTTACATGAAATGAGAATGACTGGGCCTTATAAGCTATGTTATAAGCTAATTTAATTGTAAATTGCATAATTTATTAGAGGTAATATCCGCATAACATCCGCAGCCAGAAGTGCGGATGCGGATGTTAGAAATGATGCGGATACCCGGTCCACCACTAATATATATATATATATTAAACTTTAATTGCAATAACCGCAGCAATATAAAATTACACTAACACGCAAAGAAAAAATGTAAAATTAATTATAAAACTGTTCAGAAAGGCTAATTAATTTCGGCTGCTCACAACCAAGCCCTTTTCAAAGCCATAAACTAATTAAAATATCTAAACAAGTTATAAAACTTCCGTCCTGCGGAAGAGCTAAGGTTAAAATGACTGAGAAGGCATAAACACGGACAGAGAGATGGTAGCTGTCGTACGTCTGGCAGTTGGCAAAGGAAAACTATTGCCCAGATTTAAAACCTTCGAATTGAGAAATCTATAAGTAAAAATCAATCCTGTACATCTGGCAGCCGGTGACGACCCGAAATTGCCCAAAAATATTTTAAAATGTTAAAAATAAAGCTATCCATACTGTAGGACAACTTAATATTGGAAATGGTGTTTTCTGCCAAAATATAAAATGCCTCGCATTTTCCCCTGACCTTTATGATAGGTTTAGAATCCTCGAAGTTAAAAATATGATTATGCTGTTCCCGATGCTGAACTAAGCTACTATAAGTATTACCCAATCTCAGGTCACGTTTGTGGGAATTAATCCTTCTTTGAAAATCAATTGTCTTCCCGATGTATTTTTGAGGGCAGCCTCCACATGGGATTTCATAAACTACGACAGAATTGTTGGAGGCTTTAGTAATAGGATGACGAATGAACGAAGACAATTTATTTGGCACAACGGAGACCAACTTAATCTGCTTTGGCAAGAGAGGAAAGCCCTTTGTTAAACCTCAAAGGGCACTTTCAGGAATGAAATGTCTTTATCCCGGTTCCCAGTTTTGGTTTTGGGAGAAAAGAAAGATCTCCTAGTGGCGAAATAAGCTTTATCGATGAACAATTTGGAACAACCCAAACATATAAATATACTTTTAATATGTAAAACTTCATCATCAAGATAAATGGGGTCACAAATCCTGAAAGCTCTCAAAAAGAGACCGGAAATAACACCTTTCTTAGTACAAAGACAATGATTGGAAAAAGCATGAATATAGCTGTCTGAATGCGTAGCTTTGTAAATACTTTGAAAGGTTTTTGGTTGGGATCTCTTAAAATAAGAACATCCAAAAACGAGAGAGATTCACTATTTTCAACTTCATACGTAAACTGTATTGAGGGTACAAAACTATTAAGAACTCCCACCATCTCATCCAGATCCACACGAGATTCCAAACTAACACACGTGTCATCAACGTAATGGAACCAATTGACCCCCGGCACCAAAGATTCCGGCAAAACATTAACTTCAAAAAATTCCATAGAAATATTAGCTAAAATTGGAGAGAGCGAAGAGCCCATAGGTGAACCTGTCCTATCTCTAAAAAATGACCCGTTGAAAGAAAAATAGTTATGTTTCGAGCAAAGTCTAACAAGCTCCAAAATAATTCCATAATCAAAGAATGGTCTCAGAATGATCGTGAAGCCACTCTTCCAGGAACTGCAAGGTCAGATCCAAAGGGACTCTGGTAAACAAAGACACCACGTCAAAACTCGCCAATTTCTTTCCCGATAGGTCTGTACCTCGAAGTTTATCAACAAACTCTGCAGAATTTTTAAGATGTGCTCCAGAGATTTGGCCTACTAATGGCGAAAGGAGGCTCGAGAGCCATTTAGACAACTCAGTAGAACTTCCCACATTAGAAATAATAGGGCGCAAAGGTACTGAGGGATCATGCACCTTTGGAAGCCCATATATATAAGGAAGATGGGGCAAATAAGATGTAAATCTTTGAAAAAGTTCGGGAGAACCTTTAAGGATTCTTCCCAACTCCTTATTAAAAGAAGCCTGGGAAGTCTTAAGTGGATCATTGCTGACTTTGGAATAAATGGATTCATCAGCCAACATGACATTCATTTTAGCGATATAATCACACGTGTCCAAAATGACTACTTTATTTCCCTTATCCGACTTCATAAGCATATGGTTCGGGTTGTTCTTCAATCTGGAAAGGGCATCCAACAAAATCTTGGGAAACCTAGAGCCTTTACCCAAAGAGTGAAAGATTTAATTTAAAAGAAATCCCTTCAAAGTAAATAAATTAAAATTAGAGGCTTTACAGTATTTGGCAAAATACTCGAACGAGCTTAAAAAGCTAACCAAACAACTGGCATTCGCAGTAAAGGAAAATTTCAATCCGAACCCGAATCCGAATCCGTATAGGCCCGATACGAGAGTGCCTGACCTTTTGGAGAGATACAGGAGATTAATTAGGTACCTGAAGGCAAGGTCAGATAGGTCTTTAGTTGTAGGTATTACCCCTAGGCACGGTTTAAATTTTAGGATTACATCAAAAACAATATTTTTGAACAATAAACTAAAGAGAATTGTGCTCAAGAAAATGTATTCTTCGTAAAGCTGTGGTCAGAATTTAGCGATCCTAGCTTTTTTTATAAAAGATGGAGTGCATTTTAATGAAATATGGAATACTAGGCTCGGTAGGTTAATCGATGAGAACATTCGAAAGCTGTATCGGTCGAAGACCTCTTTAAACGTTGTGGGTCCGAGAAACGCCGGCCCGACGTGAAAAATAGTTTAAAACGCCGATCCGTGGTAAAAAATAATTTAAACGTCTTTTATTGTAAGGCGCGTAGTATTAAAAATAAATTGAACGAATTTAAGGCGATAATTTATTCCAGTAACTACGATATAGTTCCAATAACCGAAACGTGGTTAAATACCATAACTCGGTACTTGTTGGGGAACTTTATATAGCGGGTTTTAAACTTTTTACTAATGAGGAGTTACATAGGATTGGTGACGGTGTTTTATTATACATTCGTAATTCCTTAGAGCTTAGACTATCGAGGTTAAGATAGATTTTCCGGCAGCAATTAATGCGATATGCGTTGAAGTTAGGGCGCGTAGTATTTTACACACTTCTTAGTAACTTTATTAATAATCGGGATAGTATAGTTGTCGGAGACTTGAACTCCCTTAACGTTAATTCGGAGACTTTTACAGGTAATAATGAGGGTTTGAGACTGATTGAGTTCATGAAAGATAATTTTTTACAACAGATGATTACCGAACCAACGCGCGGTGACAATATTTTAGACGTGGTGATGACGAACGACGAAAATATAGTCGAAGGTTTGGAAGTAGGTGAGAGTTTGGGATGTAGTGATCATCAAATTATTAGGTTTAAGCTATTAATAGAAAACAGGGTACTTGTAGGTTATCTCCACCCCACCAATTTTGACAGAATATTTTCGTTAAAACTAACAAAAATATCATGACTTAACCTAACCAATTATCAAGGGCGTACAATTGATCTATTAGTAAATAGTAAATACTATTCCAGAAAAACAATGTTATAATTAATAATAGATTAACTGTACGCCCTTGATAATTGGTTAGGTTAAGTCGTGATATTTTCGTTAGTTTTAACGAAAATATTCTGTCAAAATTGGTGGGGGGGGATATAACCTACAAGTACCAAAACAGTAAGGATAGTAACGTAAAAGAAGTCCCTGATTTTCGTAGGGCTAATTTTGATAGTTTTGCAGATAGGATGATAGTAGTGGACTGCGATAATTTATTTATAGTTAATGATGCAAATTTTCATTGGGAGGCGTTTAAAGAAAGTTTTTGAATATCGAAAGGGAGTTTATTCGGCGTAGGCCCAAGCGCGTTAGTAATCATATAGGCCCAAGTGGTGGACGAGGGAAATAGGTGAGTTCATAAACGAGCGTAACAGAGCGTATAGACTTAATGAGCGCATTGGCACGGTAGGTAACTTTAATAGATATATCGAGCTTAGACGTCAAGTTAAAAGATCTGTTAGGAATGCTAAGCGTAATTTTGATGCTTGTAGCTGCGGATAGTAAACATAAACCGAAAACGTTTTTTGACTATCGTCAATAATCGTAAGCCGGTAAAAGGTAACATATGCCCTCTAGTGAACGCTAACGGCGCTTTAACTTTCGACGCTCAGGCGATGGCGGTTATTTTTAATAACTTTTTTGCGACAGTTTTTACCGTAGAAGACGTAAATAATGTTCCCCGACGTGGACGATATCGTCCCATTTAGTCGCGAGACTATTTTGAATGAAATAACTGTTTACGAGGGTAAGATTACGCATTATATCGATAAGCTAAAAGTTAGCAAGGCTCCAGGCCCCAACGCGCTTTATCTTAGACATTTGAAAGATTTGAAAGACGTTATCGTAGGCCCCTTTACAAAAATTTTTAATAAGTCACTGGAAGCGGGGATTATTCATGAAGACTTCAAATTAGCTAACGTTACGCCCATTTTTAAAAAAGGCGACCATACAGTAGCTAGCAATTATAAGTC
This sequence comes from Bathynomus jamesi, assembly GCA_023014485.1. Taxonomy (NCBI): domain Eukaryota; kingdom Metazoa; phylum Arthropoda; class Malacostraca; order Isopoda; family Cirolanidae; genus Bathynomus; species Bathynomus jamesi. The sequence continues at coordinate 1,087,922 of JAJOZX010000365.1, read as the reverse complement.
TATTAGCTTAACGTCAATTGTCGGTAAACTTTTGGAATTTGTAGTTAGGGATCGTATCGTCGATCACTTAAAGAGTCGTGATTAGATTAATAGTAGTCAGCATGGGTTTCGACGCCATAAATCTTGTTTAACTAATTTCTTCGAGTTTTATAACGAAATAGTGCGCGAATACGATAGGCATAGATTGGCTGACGTTATTTATTTAGACTTTGAAAAAGCGTTCGATACAGTTCCGCATAGAAGATTAATTGCGAAGATTAAAGCGCACGGTATACGCGGTCATGTAGCTAACTGGCTAGGGGAATGGCTTCGTGCCAGGAAACAGAAGGTCGTTGTTAATGGTAGGGAATCTGGGTGGTTGGATGTAGGTAGCGGTGTCTCTCAGGGTTCAGTGTTAGGCTCATTGCTATTCGTAATCTACATTAACGACATAGATGTAGGATTGTCTAGTAGCGTGTCAAAATTCGCGGATGATACTAAAATAGGCGGTAAAGTTCTTAACGTGAACGATAGAAATAGGCTCCAAGACGATGTAAATAGGATTATGGAGTGGACGGATAAGTGGCATAACGGATTTAAATTACGTGGCAGACGTTTCATTACTAACATCGCTAAAAACCTTTTTACGTTTAAAGTAACTGATAAATGGAATAATCTTCCCGCGTCCGTGGTGAACTCTATGAGCGTTAACATGTTTAAAAACCGTTTAGATAGGCATTTTAAAAATATTAACGTTGTTTAAAATAATAAAACAATTAGCAACAGGAGCTCTGTGGGTGGTGGTCGAGGTTTGAGTCTGTTGACGATTAATGCCAGCTTGTGACATGTCAGCGTGTGATATGCCAGCAATATTATTTTTAAAAAAATAGACTAACACGAACGTAGATGTAACTCGTAGCGTAAACTAACCCACTTTTTGTTATACTCTTCATACTTTTTTTTTTTTTTGGTTCTTTTCTTATCTTCTCTTTACTTGCACGTCTGTAGTTTGCATGGTATGACAGTGTTTGAGTTAAGACTGTGCTTGCATGGTTTGTAAGCGTTCTTATTTTACTTCTTTTCATCTTTCACCACTTTCCTATGCTCTTCGACGTTTTTTCCGACTTGTCGGCAGTGGCCGGTGGATGATGATAGTGAGACTTACTCTCTCTTTCTCTGAATGAATGTTAATCCACGAATGATGGGTTTTGCTACTTACTTAACCCTTTATTCTCTTCTTTTAACCCCCTACTCTCTTCTTTCTCTCGGGCTAACCTTAGAGTGGATCTTAGGGTCTTTGTTAGCCTTAGCTTCTGTAGATATATAGAAAATCTTGATTGTTTTTTATGTGAGCAGGGGAAATACTACCTACAGCTGGAGACAAGTGTTTGGCAAGCCATTTAGACAATTTGAACATAAGTGAACCTACAGTGGAGATAATAGGCCGAAGTGGACAACCTTCTTTATGAGTCTTAGGAAGGCCATGCATATATAGTAGCATACGGATCACCAATTTGTAGTGGCCTAGAAAGTAGGCTTACTATAATTTATGAATTAAATTGAAATGAATAATTAGGGGTCACCAGTTTGGGGCACAGCCCAAACAAACAATATTTAATAAAGAGAGAAATTACTTTGTTGCTTTGTGTTTAATTAGAAAAATAAATGAATTATTTGTTCACAGTGATTAACAAATCTGTATACAGTAATTGTGCTATATTACAATGGCTGATTCTTAGCAATAAGAAATGGTTACATAGTATAAACGCTAAGTAAATATAATAATGACAAGAAACACTAATTTAAGTAGGCTAATGAGAGATGCAAGTGTGAAAAATGCTCTGTATGAATTGGTCCCCAATTAACCCACCCCTAATATCTCCAGTCTAACTATAGAGTAGATTAAGTCTAGCCTTGTAAGGGTCAGCCTAGAGATTCCGGAAATGGTCCAGAGCGGGCAGATAAATTGAGGTCCACAGTAGGATTCCCCACCAAATTAGGTTAGGGCAATCTACCTTCACCTTTGTTAAGCTATGAGTTGATGCTAGGTCTTAGGCCACAATGTAGGCCTAAGTTGTCTGACCCAGCTTAATTTAATGAGTTTACTTCTAACTGGGTTAAAACACAATTAGTCACTTACTGCTAGTTATTAGAGAGTCTCTTTTCTCCTTCCTGTATAATTGTCGAGAGCGTACTTGCTGGTGGGGATCTTTTTCGTTGTCTGTTCTTCTCCCTTCTCTCGTTCCGTCTTTTCGCCCCGTTCCTCGTTTTCGTTCTCCCTTGTTCTCTTTTTCGCGGGGCTTTTTCCACCAGCGTCCTCTTAGTTTTTTCTTCGGTTGGTTAATCGGTAATGTATATCTATTACCGAGCACGCTCTTGTCACACAGTATATAAATACTAGTGTGGAGAATAACTCTGGTGAGCAACCAATTGGTTTCATCCACCCAGTTATTGACATAAAAGGAATTTAATAATTGTTAGATTAACTACCTACCTACTCAGTGAACCATTTTCGTTACCTCCCAACTACCCACACATCAGTTTTCCATATACTGGGGGCCCCGGGAGATAAAAATTTTGGTGTCAGTGTCACCAATTTTTATGTCTGAGTGTAGACTAGCTAACTATTTGACTGTAAATGCCTGTTAATCTGATTAACAGTGCCTATCCTCACCTTCTCATGGAGAAGATGTAGCATTTAATTAGAAGAGAAAATATACATCCATAGGATGAAACTGTCTATGGTCTTTACCATAAGAAAAGAAAAAGTGAAAGTTAGAAGATAAAATTACAATTCCCCAGCATCTATTTTTTGTTGTAAAACTAGTCGCGCCTTTAATGCTGTTTGTCGCTGAGGTCTTGTGTCTGTCAATGTTGTAGTAGGATGCGTTACCACTCCTACTGTCAAAGGAATAGTTACTGGAAGTTCAGTGTCTCCAGTTGTTACTGTCAGTGGAGAAGGTTCTCCAAAGTCCATTGTTTTGGGTCCAGACTCTAAAGGGTACAAAAGAGAAATGTCTCTTGTTGTGTCACCCGTTGAAGTCCTTAATTTGACCACTCTTGTTACCCCGTCTGCCCCTGGTCTGAGTTCTAAAACTCTAGCCAGAGGCCAGTATTGTCTTGGAGTACTGTCATGTATGAGAACAAGGTCCCCTACCTTAATTGTGTCAGACCAATCCTTCTTAGTCATTTGTTTATGTCTCTCCCTTAGACCCATCAAGTACTCAGTTTTCCACTGTTTAATAAAATGAGCTTTAACTCTAGTTAAGTGTTGTAACTTAGTCTGGAGTTCATCGTGTCGTTGAGTCCAGTTTGGGTCTTCTGAAGAGTCTATATTGTAGTCCGGCAGGAGACTAACTTGTTCTCCCCGAATCAAATGATTTGGAGTTAATGGTTCCGGGTCATTAATGTTGTCACTCACATAAGTGAGTGGTCTATTGTTGATGATGTTCTCAATCTCAGCCAGGAGAGTGAGCAACTCAAATAAGTGTATCTGTTTTTTACCAATTGCTTTCTTCAAGCAATTCTTTACTGTTTGTATATTCCTCTCCCAGATAGAACCATACCAAGGAGAGGCAACTGGAATATACTTCCACTTTATGTTTGAATTTTGTATATATAATTGTGTGAGTTCGTTGCTTAACAAGTCGTTGATGACTTGTTCACCAGCCTTGAAATATGTAGCATTGTCAGTCCAAACTGTCTTGGGTGCTGAATGTCGTGCACAGAATCTCTTAAAGACAGCAACAAAAGATTCTGCTGTAAGGTCCTCCACAACATCCAGATAAACAGCTCGTGAGCCAGCACATGTAAACAGTACAATGTACATTTTTTGTTCAGTGTCAACCACCCCTACAGTCAATGCTCCTGTATAGTCAATGCCTACAGTCTCAAAGGGTCTGTTGAGAGTAACTCTCTCCTCTGGCAAAGCAGGAGGATTTGGTTTCCTATAGGGCCTAGCATGAATACGCCTACATGTGACACACTCACTCAGGACTGTTTTAACAGTGATCCTTCCCTTGGGTATCCAATAAGTTTTTCTTAATGTAGTTAGTGTCTGTGGTACCCCCATATGATATACATCATTGTGTGTTTTTCTGATGATTAATGTTGTCAAATAGCTAAATCTAGGTAAAAGGATTGGATGTTTGCTTTTGTATGACAGTTTTGATTTGTCTAATCTCCCTTTACACCTTAGAAGGCCTTCCTCATCTCTGAACAAATTTAGATCCACAACTACTGATGGTACAGGTTCTTATGTTTGTTTCCCATTAGTCAAGAATTCTAACTCTTTATTGTACTCCTTTTGTTGTGCATGCCCTATCCAGTACTTGGTTGCAACTTCTGTATAATTATGATTGTTTTTATTTAGCTGTTTGTTTATTGTAGTTAAACAGTTGAGAGCAAACCTCAAACAGTAGGCTGTGACCCTGACAAGTTTACTGAAATCAGAATAACGTTCATAATTAGTGATTGGTTCAACCTTTTCATTTGAAAAGATTAAATTTAATGTCAAGTTAACTTGTTCCACAGGCCATTGGTCTGTATTACAGAGCCACTTAGGTCCCATGAACCAAGTTTTGTTTGACTTCAACAACTTGTAGGATAAACCTCTGGTCAGAAAGTCTGCTGGATTTTGTTTAGTTGGAACATAGTGAAAGTTTACTTGTAGGCTTTCATTAGCTTCAGCTATTTCTTTCAGCCTATTTCTTACAAAGATATTCTTACTATTAATGCTATCATTCCGTATCCAGGCAAGACAAATCTGACTGTCAAGCCAGATGTGGATATCAGTTATGTTCACATCATGGTAAGCATCCTTAAGCAATGAAATGGTTTTAATGGCTAATGCAGCAGCCAATAGTTCCAATTGAGGTATGGTTCGGGTAGGTTTGAGAGGTGCAACTTTCCCTTTTGCATAAATTAGATGACTTTCTGTAGGACTTACAAGATACGCACAGCACCCATAAGCTTGTGTGCTTGCATCAGCAAACACATGAAGTCTCTGGGGCTTATCCCTAAACCCACAGCACCTTTGAATTTTAATGTTCTGCACTTTTGTTAAATCAGCAGCTAACTTCTTCCAAGATTTTTGATCTTCATTTGTTATTGGATCATCCCACCCAACATTTGTCCTCCAAACTTCTTGGAGGAGAATCTTTGATTTTATTGTTGAAGGCAGGAATAGACCCATGGGATCCAAAATTTTGGAAGCCTCTGATAATATTTGTCTTTTAGTATTTGCTTCCTCATCAAGTTTAAAACCTTTAGTACAGATTGAATCATGACTGTTAGAAGTTGCATCCAAATACCAGTTCATACCTAAAGTTTTAACTCTGTCTGATGGCTCAGTAAGACCATTATTATCCTTTAAAATCCTTTTGTTTAAATCCTCATCATTTGAAATCCACTCTCTAAGTTCAAAGTTACCTTGTTGCATAATGTTCTGAGAGTGTTCATAGACTTCAGATAATTCAGATTTTGTTGTTGTTGAGCCTATTAGATTGTCTACGTAAAAATGTTCCTTGAGGAAGTTCAATGTTAAAGAGTTATTAAACTGGTTCAAATGATGTCTAATTGTCAATGCTAATAGGCTAGGTGAGCAATTGGCTCCAAACAACACAACTTTAAATCTATAGGTTATGAACCCTTTATTCAAATCAAATGGATCCTTGAACCATAAGAACCTAAGTTGGTTCTTATCATATTCACTTTTAAGATTTATTCTCAAAAATGCCTTTGAAATGTCACTTTGTACGGCATATTTATCTAACCTGAACCTCAGTAAGATCTTCACAAGGTCAGAAATGAGATTAGGACCCTCAATCAGGCAATCATTCAAACTGTGTTTATCACTGTCTTTGAGGCTACAGTTATATACTACTCTGAGTTTTGTTGTTGGGGTATCTTGTCGATAAACCCCCCTGTGGGTTAAATAATGACAACCATCTTTTTTAAAAGAGTTATTTGTTACTTCTTCAATGAAGCCTTTCTGTAGCTGTTCTTTGAAGACATCACTTTGATGTCTTATAGCTATTTTTGTCCGAGTTATCCTTAACAAAGGATGCAATATTGAGTTTTTGTTCATTCGGGTTTGGTGTCAAACCCAATTTATTAACTACATTTTGCGAAACAAATGTTTGTTGAGAACATTTGAATATTATTATCTTGTTTGAGTTTTTTCATTACTTTATATAAATGTCCTTTAGCTACTTTGAGATTATCTCTTAAAGTTGGACAATTTATTTTCCAAGGTAACTCAACAAAATAACTATTGTCTTTGCACTGAATGGTGTCTTCAAATCTTTCTACCATTAACTGATCTTCTGAAGTTTGATTTGTGTCATGTATACCCACAGATTCTAGCAACCATAAAGTTTGAATTGCCTCATCCAGAGTTTCATTTGATAGTGATGAATTAATGTTCTCAGTTGATATAATATTATTCAAAGTGTTGCTATTCTTACAGGTGTTATGTAGGACTGAGTTGAGGCACATAGTATTTGTTAGTCATGAACTATTTTGGTTTAGGTCTAGGTTGTATTTGGATAGGTCACCCAAAGGGGCTATCCCTGATATAGTCTGATAAGCTATACCATTACCTATCTTTACTATGCCCTTATGAATAAGATTAATATAATCTGCTCCTATTAACATTTCAATGTTAGTTACTGTGTTGTTTGTGATATGTCTATCAGCTATTTTGTAGTGTTTTCCCAAATGATTTATGGTTTGTTCTAGTTTGGGTATAACCAGTTTGTTTTGTCCTACTTTAGAAATAATAACTGCTTCAATTTTCTCTAATTTATTTTCTAAATGTAGTTCCAGGTCAATTGTCTTATAGCTATTTTTGTCCGAGTTATCCTTAACAAAGGATGCAATATTGAGTTTTTGTTCATTCGGGTTTGGTGTCAAACCCAATTTATTAACTACATTTTGCGAAACAAATGTTTGTTGAGAACAACAGTCTGTAAGACATCTCACTGGAGTGGTGCTACCCTCACTATTCACTAAGTCCAAAGTAATAGTTGGTAAAAGAATCTCAGTGTTTCTTGTTACGTTGTTTGAACAAACAGAATGTCCCATGAAAGTGGCATTTTCTTGATTACCTTTGTTTGGTGGAGGTATCTTTTGAGTTTGAGTACTATTGTTTGGACACTTTGGTGAATCACACATTGATGAGACATGTCGTAAACTTTTACAAAACTTACACTTGAATCTTAACCTAGATTTACAGTCTTTCTTATAATGTCCCTGGCCAGTACACTTTTTACAAAGGTTCAACTGTTCACATCTTTTAGCTCTTGAGTTAAAATCTGAATATTTGTCACACCCAGTACTACTGTGTTCATCACTTGCACAAAATTTGCAATATAGTGTGTAAGTTGAGGCAGCAGTTACATTAAAGTTCTGTAATGTAGGTGTTCGTGTATTCCAGTTGGTCACATTTGATTCTACAGTATCAAGTTTTGTCTGTTTGGCTGTAGCTAGTTGGTCTCTGGGGACAGTCTTTGGTTTATCCATAGTCTGGGTCTTATTTTGTGTTGCAATATTTCTCAGTTTGTAATTAGTTAGGAGAGTTGGAAAGTGTTTTCTGATATTTTCAAGAGTAGGATAATTTTCTCCCGTCTTTAGAACTAAAACATCTTTAACCCTCAAAGGAAGGCACCTAAGAATTATGCCTTGTATAATCCAAGATGAAGCTTTAACATCTATCTCATTGCTAACCAGTTGTCCTATAATAGCTTCTAATTTTGAATAAAATTTTTCCATATCACTATGGTTATCTTTTATGGGTGCAAAATCAATAATTTGTTGAGATAATTCAAATACAATCTCATCTTTATTAATGTAATTACGTTTTAAGAGATCAATAGCTACTTCATATGAATTCCCTACGGCTGGTAAATAGGCTATCAGGTTATAGGCTGGGCCTTTAAGGAAACTAGTTAAGTAGCTAAACTTATCAACAGTTGAAATATAAGGTTTATTACCTATTAAACTCTCAAATTTTTCAATGAAAGATGGAAATTGTACCGTGTCCCCTTCAAATGTTGGTACTAGCAAAGTGGGTAAAGTAGCCCTAAATTCTTGTGACTCAGGATTTGGCATGCCACTTAAATTTGGTTGAAAGTTAGCTCTCCTTTGATTAAAATCAGAAGTAGGTTTATGTGGTGTTAAGTCAGTCAAACGAGACTGTAGTCTCCTTATTTGCTGTTCAATTGAGATTACCTGAACATCATTATCAGCGTAAAGGTCTATCAATTGTTCTTCAGCCATTTCGGATTCAACTAACTCTGAAATACTCTCATCAATGGCTATTATTTCCTTCTTTTTAGTTTCAAATTTAAGAATTACACACTAAATCTTCCTTACCTGGTTGTGTAATATTGTTAAAAGTGTTCACGGCCTTTGTAACAGCACCCAACTTTCCCCCCCTTTTCTTTTTTAACTTTTTCAATTCCTCACTGTACATGTTTAAGTCAAAATTGTTTAACTGGGGATCGTAATGAAATAGAGGACAAGAAGAAATTACCAGAGAAGAGAGATCACAGACAAAACAGTCAAGTTTTAAATTTGGTTTAATCCCCACCCCAAGTACTTATGTGTCACTCAGGTCTAAGCTTATAAGAGAATGAGACTCCTTAAATGTAAATGTTTCCTAGTTAGGCCCTAGGTTGTAGACCTAATTAGGCTTGATTAGGTTAGGCTTAGGCTAGACCATTTAGCCTAATTCTGCAATTTTTGTTAAGTAAGGTTAAGGTTTGTAAATTCCCCACACACGGACCACCAATGTGAAAAATGCTCTGTATGAATTGGTACACAATTAACCCACCCCTAATATCTCCAGTCTAACTATAGAGTAGATTAAGTCTAGCCTTGTAAGGGTCAGCCTAGAGATTCCGGAAATGGTCCAGAGCGGCGGGCAGATAAATTGAGGTCCACAGTAGGATTCCTCACCAAATTAGGTTAGGGCAATCTACCTTCACCTTTGTTAAGCTATGAGTTGATGCTAGGTCTTAGGCCACAATGTAGGCCTAAGTTGTCTGACCCAGCTTAATTTAATGAGTTTACTTCTAACTGGGTTAAAACACAATTAGTCACTTACTGCTAGTTATTAGAGAGTCTCTTTTCTCCTTCCTGTATAATTGTCGAGAGCGTACTTGCTGGTGGGGATCTTTTTCGTTGTCTGTTCTTCTTCCTTCTCTCGTTCCGTCTTCTCGCCCCGTTCCTCGTTTTCGTTCTCCCTTGCTCTCTTTTTCGCGGGGCTTTTTCCACCAGCGTCCTCTTAGTTTTTTCTTCGGTTGGTTGATCGGTAATGTATATCTATTACCGAGCACGCTCTTGTCACACAGTATATAAATACTAGTGTGGAGAATAACTCTGGTGAGCAACCAATTGGTTTCATCCACCCAGTTATTGACATAAAAGGAATTTAATAATTGTTAGATTAACTACCTTCCTACTCAGTGAACCATTTTCGTTACCTCCCAACTACCCACACATCAGTTTTCCATACAAGTACGGTGTATAAACGTTAAGTAAATATAATAATGACAAGAAACACTAATTACTGAAAACTTTGCCTAAGCAAATTTTTGTTGTATAATTCTTAAAATGGCTCAAGTTCTTCTACCTTAAAAGGTACGGTACCGTACCGTAAAAAACAAAACAAACCTCAGATCAAATTAAAAAATTAATCGTATGCTTAATAAGGCTTGTTTTATATACAAAGCTCGTGTACGGTACGCATAACATCATAGTGGCTTTAACATCCTAACCTGAAATTTAAAATCATCATAATACCTACAAGAAAAATAGGAGCCATAAAAATTAAGAACAAATCCTGTGGGAGAGAATTTTTGGTGCTCCTTTAGTATGCGGTCTACAAATTCTGCCGCGCTCTACTTTTTTCAAAGTGTAGTCTACAGGTTTTTTTCCTTAAATTTGTGCCTGCTCACGCATTCTGCCACTCTTTTTTTTTTCGCTAAATGACTCACTCACATGACAGACCCTATTTGACCTTGAAATTCAAAATGATTGTTTAACATCAGTAGCTTGAGAAATTTGAAGCAGTAAAGTTGTAAACAATTCAATTGCCGGTGCTATTATAGTATGCGGTCTACCTACGATTGGTTAGGTTTAGTCAAGATATTTTCGTTAAAACTAACGAAAATATCATGACTAAACCTAACCAATCGTCAAGGGCGACTGACATTGGGATGTAAACAAGCAATTAGTAAAGAAGCTAAGAAGGTATACTACTTACATTTAAACTTTTTGTGTTTTTAACTTTTCAATAAATGTTTTTCCTTACATTTAAACTTTTTATGTTTTTAACTTTTCAATAAATTTTTTTCAAGTAAGATTGTCATTTCAACCTTCTTTAACTACATTTAAAAAACAAATTGGTGTAGACCGCATACTAAAGTGTGAATTTGTCTGTCGACCGCATACTAAAGGAGCACCGAATTTTTTCCCTTTCCAGAAAATGCGCAACGACCTGCGCAGAAGAGGCAAATTTGAAAAGCAGAAGACACCTCGAAAAATCGCCAAATCTCTCCGATTTTCGGACCTACCGACAACAATTTTGCTCTCGGCGCTCACGCTTTCACCGTTCATGCTGGAGTTTTAGAATTTTGCCGTGTAAGCAACCCCCACTGCAGTTATAAAATTTTCCCCATGCAAGACTACAGGATCATGGAGGGGTAAAACAAAGAATTTGACCACAACGACGACGGAAAGGAGATACGGGGCCCCTGGTCGTGACTAACTTAGTCCGGACCCTAAGATTTCAAAACGGAGCAGTCACTGAACCAAGAAGGAATTAAATGGTGAAGGTAAGGATTGTTAAGCCAAACTTGATGCATTAGACTAAAACAATACTTCCCATTAATGATAACTCTATCATTAATTCCATCAGTCATGGCCGTAAAAATAAACTGGAGATTCCTCAATACTTCATTACTACCGTAGTCATTTCAATGATTCGTAGTTAACTACGAATCATTGAAATGACTACGTTTTGTGCCAATTCGTCCAGACAACAACAAGCCTTGTTAGGCTATGATCTATTTCAAATTTAGTATATAGATGAATATTTATAAATTTACATTACCATAACCGACCTAATTTGGCCAGGTTACTTAAATTTAAAACTTAATCAGTATGGGTAGGCCCTAACTAAATTTAATCCATTTTACAATATTTATAATACGACCCGCAGGTTTCCGAACGGTTTTCTCTTCAAATAAGGGCAACAAAAGCAGAAATTTTCCACATTCTTGGATTTTTGAGCTAGGTAGGGTCATTAAATTTATAGATTCTTATTAAGGATCTCTAGTAAAATCAAATTTTGGCCAAATATATTTTCGTATTACATATTTAGTTCAATATACTCATATTGAACTACTATCATATTGAACTATCACAGGCAATTTTCGCCATTAAATTTAATATTCAGACATGGGCAGTACCGCGGTACATGTAACGGCTTAAGTAACGGGCGTTACTTTTGTAACGAGTATCGGTATCGCCTTAGCAAGATTTCTAATGTAACGATGTAACGGTAACGACCGTAATAATTTGAGCAAAAGTAACTAGAATTTTCGTTACTCGTTACATACTGTTTTTTGTGTGAAAAGTACAAATACATCTTTCGGTGGCGTATCATACAGTTCATACTTGTTAGAACTTGTTCAGTCCTTGTCACGTTGCATCCGTCTTATTGCCGGTAGAGCTCAGTTATAGTGTAGCACTCGTGCGGTGTGCATCTCCTTTGTTTAAAGTTGTTAAACATGGAATACCTTTCGTCAGCTTCTTCGAAGGATGACGACACATCTGATTTCCTCGAAGATGTTTCGGCACATAGTTGGGTAAAATCACAGCTTATTACATCGAAGAAGTTTTTCTCGATCGTTAGAAGGAACGGCAATGCTTTAAAGTGCCTCTGTCTCTTGTGCCCTAATAAAGAACAAGTCGTTCTCAGTGCTGATATATCTACTTGTTCTAATTTGAAAAAACACAAAGGTGAGTAAAATCTAATGTATATTTATTATAATTTATATAATATATTTACATGTAAGGTATAGCGTGTCATTTGTAAACATAAATTTGTTTTCACATGAATTTCACCAATTTATACGAAATAAATAATGGTCGCGTTACCGAGTAGTAAGGAGCTACTGTATATAGCTTAATGCTGTATAATAATATAATATCAGATCAGATCTAATATCTAATAAAACGTTATCTTGAAATGTAGCAAACATTTTGCTCGGTATTTACCTTAATTACATGTATATCAGGGCCGGATGGAAATTGGAGACCTCAAATCAGATCAACTATTGGAGATCATATCGCATTCTTAAAATACCATTTGACCAATTCATACTTGTATTCAACACAATAGCAGCTGCACTTATAATTTACAACCTGAGATACTGATTCGAACATAAACAATTGCAATAAGTCAGCATAAATGTAAACAAATTTACCATTTGCAAGAGCTTAGCAATGTATCAACATGCATATAAAATCTCAATAAGATGATGTAATAGTTAAAAAGAAATTATTTCCTATATGCAATCTATTTCTTATGTAGTAATTTCGGGGGAGGGGGCATACTTAATACCCCCCCTTCAATCTGGCCTTGATATATCATCACTAACCCACAAAAAAAACACACACACACACACACACGTGGCTTCCTTACTAAAGCACGACATGTGTTTTGGCTGAGTAGGTTTTCTGCCGATTTCAATTAGATATGACCATTAGGGTGGAGCGAAAAATACTGTTTTTCTAGTATGAAGTTCTAATAGTGATTAAAAGTTGCATTTAGTGGACGAAATATGCCTGCCAAAATATGAGTTCATTTGTTTAAAATGTTCAGCTGCCACCAGGGGGCTAAAGTTAACACAATTTTGTGTAAAAAGGAAAAAAATGCTTCTATTTTAGGTTTGTCAAACTATTATAAAATTTTATCTTAGAATTATCTAATAGTTTGATTAAGATTCGTAAATGATAGGAATTCGGTTTGTAAAAATGCCTTTTCATATGCTTAATATCTTCAGCTGCCACAAGAGAGCTGAAGTTAACACAATTTAGAGTAACTGAGTCATGTTGAGACTACACTGAATGTTGTGGGGGAGGGTTTGGGGAGGGTTGTGGGGGAGGGTTTTGGTGTGAAGGAATTTCTTTCTGTGAGTCATTAGAACAGTGTGTTAACACTTGTCTTCTTAGGTAGTAGGTCTAGTCGCTCAGTTGATCGGAGTTTTTTAATATGATCGGAATATTATAAAACTTTATTTTAAAGTGATTTATGTAGAGATAATATTGATTTTATTATAAAATGCTTGTTATAATGAATTATATAATTTTTGTTTATTTATATAATATATTATATATTTATATAATATATTATATATACTTATAAAATATATTATATATATTAATTATATAATGTTTTGATGTTACAGGATATTTTGTGATTGTGAATTTTTCTTAAAAATATTATGGCATCAAATACTAAATATAAACATTTCACTAGAGAACATATGAAGTGTGCCATATTTGAAGTACCTTGTGAGATGAGTGATATGCAACTACCAACTTATAACTGCATTATGAAAGATTACCTGTTCTCAAAACATTTAGTGAAGGAGCAGATGAATGACAAGGAGCCTTCATTTTCTGAAATATCAGAGGCAGTTTCCAAAAAGGTTGAAAATATTTGGAAGAAGGCCTCTTTGCCAATAGTTTCACATACACGCATTTTACAGATGATGCGAGTGTACCATGATAAATACAGGTCCTTATTAAAGCCATACAAGTCACGCAAGGATCAGCCTAAGTACAAAAATCAGCTTGAAGAATTTGAAAACTCTTCAAAATGCACTTTGTTTGACATCTGCACCTGCAAATGTAAGGAGTTTAGGAGATGCTCATGTGAAAAGAGTAAGAAAGTCCCTCCAAAAGAGCAGGATTTTTTAAATGACCAACGAACACGCAGAATAATGGTGATAGGAAGCATTGACATAGCACACACAAGACGATTACAAGCAAGAGAACATCGAAAGGAAATGGAAAAAGCACGTCTGGAATCCTCACGAACAACTCGTGCTGCTATAACCAATACGTCCAACTTACAAATCGAAACAGAGACAAGTGAACTTCAACAACTAGAAGAGATATCTGAAGATAATGAGGAAGATACAACCTCGACTCAATATGTAATATCAGAACAACAGATGCGTGAGCCACTGCCTTCATTAGCAATTACTTGTGATAGATTTAAAATGTCGGACAGAGCTGGGGCTGCTATTGCTTCTGCAGTATTGGCAGATCTTAAAATTGTTACTCCCGAAGACAAAGGGAATATTATAGACAGAAGTAAGCTAAGACGTGAAAGACAAAAACAGAGAAAGGACCTACAACAGATAGGAGAGCCAAAAACCATGCGGGGATTATACTTTGATGGCAGAAAGGATAAAACAATGATTCAAGTCCAGGAGAGTGATGGCTCTAACCACCAAAGAACCAAACGCGAAGAGCATATCAGCATAATATCTGAACCACACTCTCTGTAATTTGCACATGTGACACCTTCCAGTGGCAAAGCTAAATATATTTGCACAGCGCTAGTGAATTGCTTGAAAGAAAGGAATGTTGATATAGGGAACATCGTTGCAGTTGGCTGTGATTCGACAGTGGTTAACACTGGTAGTATTGGAGGCACAATAAGATTACTGGAAGAAGCCTTTAATAAGCCATTGCAGTGGCTGATATGCCTTTTACACCTTAATGAACTTCCATTGCGCCATCTGTTTCATCACTTGGATGGTACCACTACTGGACCAAGAGCATTTTCAGGAGAAATTGGCCGAGCACTTTCAGACTGTGAAAAGCTTCCCATAGTTAACTTCAAACCCATTGAAATTCAAGAGGACATGTGTGAAGTTGATGTAGATGACATAAGTACTGACCAGAAATACCTTCTTGAAATTCACAAGGCTATATCAAGTGGAACATTCTCAAAGAGTCTTAGTCATAAGAGTCCAGGCAATATATCACATTCAAGGTGGCTCACCACAGCAAACAGGACTCTGCGGTTATATGCAAGCACAGAGAATCCTTCAGGCAATTTACAAGAATTAGCTACTTTCATTGTTAGGGTATACGCACCAATGTGGTTTCAGATAAAGCGTAAACCATTATGCCAATATGGTGCTAAACATATGTGGCATATGATTGCAAGAAGCCGGTATCTCCGTGAAAAGCTTAGGAGAGTACATGACTCAGTCATTCAGCGAAATGCATATTACGCAAATCAAGAAAACATTCTCATTGCAATGATAGCTGATGAAAGGGAGCATGTGCGTCAGTTGGGATTTAGGCGTATCATAAAAGCAAGGGCATGCATTCAAGAAACAGATGTTATCAGGTATTTTAAGGTGCCAGAAATAAATTTTTAGGCCAAAAACTATACAGATCTCATTATGTGGCAAGATTTTCAGATAGCAGAACCACCGATAACCAAAGGATTTCTCTTGATGATATTGAATCATGCATCAAACATGGTACTACTCTTCATTCAGAATTATTTCAGTTTCCATGTCATACACAAGCCGTAGAGAGATGCGTCAAGCTCGTTACAGACGCTGCTGGATCAGTCTGCGGACCTACAAACAGAGACGGTTGGATTCGTGCTACATTAGAATCAAGGAAAAAACAGCCAAAATTTGACACAAAAGCAAATTACTAAATAGTCTTCAGCAAGAACCCTTTCTAGAGGGAGGTTGGTTGGGGAAAGGGTGGTAACTCCGCTAAGGCACGAAATAACGTTTCTTAACTGTCTCAAGCCAGTATAAAGGAGGAGAGACATCCTAATTTATTACTGTTCCCTTTTTCAAGTAAATACAGAATCATACTTAATTGTCATTTTTAAGTTAAGTTCAGCCCTCTTGTGGCAGCTGAAGATATTAAGCATATGAAAAGGCATTTTTACAAAACTAATTCTTATCATTTAAAAATCTTAATCAAACTATTAGATAATTCTAAGATAAAATTTTATAATAGTTTGATAAACCTAAAATAGAAGCATTTTTTTCCTTTTTACCCAAAATTGTGTTAACTTTAGCCCCCGGGTGGCAGCTGAAAATATTAAACAAATGAACTCATATTTTGGCAGGTATATATCGTCCACTAAATGCAACTTTTAATCACTATTAGAACTTCATACTAGATGATTCGTGTGATCCTTATACTGTAGTTTTAACACATTAGAAAGAATGAATTAATAAATATATAACTCTATAATATGCTTTAACTTTATAAAAAAAATAAAATTTAATAACGGGAAAATAGCAATTTATATAACAATAGTAATGGTAATAGTAATAGGAATCAAACATATTGGTATGATAGGTCAATTTCCGTGCATGGCCTCGAAGGGCCTCTTTGGGCCTGTTGCCATGCACGTTAAAACATTTTATGTATTTATGTATGTACTTCAATCCCATAGCCAGCATTTATACCAAGTGTGCAACAAAATATTGTTGTGGGGGGGGGGGGCGAGAGACATTCATATTAAGTTTGAACATTCAGTATGAAATTGTTTCTATAATATAACAGTTCGTGTTACGTATTATATTTCAAACAACCATTTGTAAACAATTACTCTTCATTACAGCGCCGCCATTCAGAACTTGAAAAGGACTTTGATGAGTACTGCAGCAAGCGGTCAAAGCAGCGCGAGAGTTCCAGCAGCAGCGATGCCATCAAACACACTTGCCATTTGGAAGAAAGCAGCAGTGTGCAGTTAGCCAGTCACAGTTTGACAAGAAGATTGTGGACTTCATCGTAGATACGATGCTACCTCTCTCTGTTGTAGAGAATGCTAAATTCAAGGACCTATTTAAGGGTATGTGTTCATTGTTTTCTAATTGTAATGTTGATTATTATATTTATATATATATATAATAGGTGTGTGTGTTTATTTATATATATATAATATATATATTCCATCACCTGCTCTATTTAGGCCTACAAGTTTTGAAAAAAATGCGAGTTATTTTGCTTTACTAGTACAATAAAATTAAAAAAGGCATATATAGGCACGTATTTTAAAATTAGGCACTGACCATCAAAATAGGCGTTTATAGGCACTATAACATTTAATTATATACATCCCACGGTCCCGAAATGGATTTCTCTAAAAAAAGCCTATGAATCTACAAACGGGAATAAAAATGGGAAAAAGGGCAAAATCCGGTCTCTAGTCATGACACAAAAACCCCTTTTCTGTGCTACATCTAAATGATGTATTGTTTTTGGTGGGGTAGTCATTCCATTGTAGCTACCAGCTAATATTTTATTTCTTCATTTGGACTCGTAGTCGATAATTTTTATTACAGATATTGCTTCAGGACTTGAAGTTTTATCAAGACGCTCACTTGGTCGCAGATTAAATGACATGACATTCTCTGTTCGTGAGAAGATCTCTGCAACACTTTCTGAGCAGCGGTATATCTGTACCACAGCTGACATATGGTCCACAAAACATAGAAGTTTCATGGGCGTAACTGCACACTGGGTATGTCATTCTTAGAATATTATTCATATTACAAATACTTTATCTTTTGGAAATTATTATTAATATTACAAATACTGTATATTTAAGTAGAAAAAAATATCGCATAATATGTAAATGATTTATTTACACTGCATAAAATTTGAAATTCATAAGTCTTATGCTTTAATATTTTTTTACAGCTAGATCAGCGGACCTTGGAAAGATGCAGTGCTACTCTTGCGTGTAAACGATTCTCAGGGAGCCACACATTTGACCGAATAGCAGAAATGCTCGACTATATTAGAGAATTTTTTTATCCCTGAGAGCAAAATTATAGCCACGGTCACCGATAATGGTGCAAATTTTGTAAAAGCATTCAAGGAGTATGGGATCGACCTTAAAACTCCTAGAGAAGCGTGTGATGGTTAAGACCAAGATGAATGCCAAGATGAAACACGAGAAGATGAACCTGCAGAATCAATAAAAATAAGAAACCGATTCTACAGATACCATTCTTCTTCCAAGCCACAAAAGGTGTGCATCGCATACCATTAGCCTTGTTTGTTCGAGAGATTTGAAAAAAATCCTTAACAGGTCAAGTCTCAAAGATCCACCACCAGGCTATGGGCAAATGTTCCGCCCTATAGAATTGTTCGGGTAAACCAAAAACATCCGAAGTAATATCCAGTGTATTAAACTGTCAGTTACGACTCCCGTATCCTACGCGGTGGAATAGCCTGCATGACAGTCTTGTACTGCTTCTGAGTAATAAAGCTAAATTGAATGAACTCGTGTGTGCTTTAAAGCTGCCCGCATTCAAGGAGTCGGAGATTGAGTACCTAGAAGAATACACTACTGTGGTAAAACCCTTGGCTGTGGCACTGGATCGCCTTCAAGGAGATCAGAACTGCTACTATGGTTGTCTTATCCCTACTCTCTTTGCTGTTGAGAAAAAAATTGAAAGAATTGCTCTATCATCATTGAGATACAGCCACCCATTAGTAGAAGCATTAAGTAGTGGATTCAGAAATCGATTCAAGAAATTCCTGGAACTTGACAGAGATGCCAATGTTGCAATTATTGCTGCATTAACAAATCCACACTTCAAGTGCAAGTGGCTCACTATAAGCGAGCGAACAAACAATGAGGCATGTAGAAAAATGGTGCAAAACATGCTGACATCAGCAATTAAAAATGAAAGTGACAGTGACAGACCACCTGAGGAGCCAGCTAAGACAGATGATGGTGTTTATAGCAGTAGCGACGATTTCTTTGAATATGGTCATGCTCCTGCTGACGTCAAGAAAGAAGACACCACAGCATCAGAGATGGAAGTGTTGAAGTACTTCAATGATGACAGCACTGCACTGCAGCTGCAGTCACTTGATGGCTATCCTTCAATTAAGAAGCTCTTTCTCAAGTACAATACTCCACTTCCTTCCTCGGCTCCTGTTGAGCGTCTCTTCAGCTATGCAGGACATATTCATGCCCCTAAGAGGAAATCTTTCCGACAACACGTTCGAAAAATTAGTAATGCTAAAAGGAAACCCTAGGCTCCTAGCTACATTTAAAATTTAATTCTATACCTCTCAGCTAGAATATATTTTTGGAAATGTTTTTTATTATTTTACATCAGCTGCTATTGAAATGTTTGTTTACTTCTATGTTTAATTTTCTGTTATTCAAATAATATTTTTTGTCAATGTCCTGTTATCATTGTCTGTCAGAAATAAACCTCCATTTATCTAAAAACAGTTGCGTTTGTTTTTACATACTTTTTATACTTGCTTTAATATTCTAATTACGATATACAATTATGATATGAATTTACCAATGTAACGAGTAACGAAAGTAACGACGTTACTGTGACGATGTATCGGTATCGCCGGGGTCATTTTAAGAGTAACGGTAACGCTCGCCAATTTTGAATAACGGTGCCTATCTCTGCTAATACTGCAAAATTTTATCTGGCCAATTTATTAATTTAAAGATATTTTGAAAATCGAACATAATGAAATATTAGAGCTGGAAATCAGCTTTTAGAATCTACTTATGGTTCTATTATTAAATCTTACAATCACTCATAAGCCTAGCTACCTACTCATATTAGATCGAAATTAGCACCGAAGTAAACTAAGACTAACAATTTTGGAGGAATCTCCTTGGGAAGAAGGATAGGAGAGGCAGAGTGGGCTGCATCCCTCTACCTCCCTATGGAGTAGAGGACCATTCTGCAACAACTGGAAGAGTCAGCCGTACCCTTGCATTGGATATCCGCAAAAATTAGACCATAGTACGTACATATTTTGATTAAGTTTCAACATATCTTATTTAAAATAGCGGTATCAAATTTTAGATTTGAATACAGTAGCTATAAAGAAGTTCCTTAATTTTTTTCATATTTATTATATCTCAAGTTTAAGTTAACTATATAATAAAATGTTATTTTGAGTTGAACTTAATATTTGCTTTCCGGTTATTCTTCAAACTTTTCTGAACACTAATTTAGGTAGGCTATTGAGAGATGAAAGTACGGTGTGGTACAGTAAACGGATTAAGCAAGTAAAAATAAAATGTATGAGAGCAAATAAACAAGCGGATACAAATACAATAAGGTAATTGAATACGACGATAATTGAACAGACCTACTGTAGTCGTAAGAGGAAAGTTAGTTTGCCGGTTGTTTGCGTACACTTTTGGGTATAGCCTATTCGCTAGACTGAGGTTACACTACTTAGGCTACGCGGGAATTGCTTAACACGAAGGCAAAGGTAGGCTTGTAGCCTACTTCAAGTTTACGGACCTGGGCTTTGAAGGTGATGCATCTGAAGGCGTACTGGCCTTACTGGCGAGAGGATGAGTGTTGAGGGCCGGTAGAGATTTGTTGAAAAGGGACTTGTTGAAAACTCCTGCAGCAGTGATGTTTCTTGAAGGATGAAATTGTAGAGGGCATTACTTACACTGGTATGCATATGAAATTTTTTTGTCTGCTGTGAGGGTTTTTTCAACTCATATTATATAATTCGACCATGCTGAATTCGAAAATGACATTGGTTTTCCTCAATCGGGTCAGGTTTTTTCTCTATTGGCCATTTATTATAAGTCCAATTTTATCCCCAAATTTATTGATTTTTTTTTGCTTAAACACTAGATACGAGTAATATTATAAGAACACTCGTGAAAAATGAAAACATTGTGTGAATAAATACTTTTATTCATACAATGAATATGGAAAAAAGTTTATTGAGGAAGGAATGAAGTTTTTTTGGCTTTCCGTCTGTGTTTTTCTTCGGGTACGTCTCGCTTCAAACACCAGCAATAGTCCGCCAGCATATTGATATCCCAGTTTCCCTGGTACCTCTCTCCCATTATTTTGATATCTTGGTGAAATCGTTCACCCTGTTCCTCACTATAATCCCCGCAATTTTCAGGAAAATAGTCCAAGTGGGACCACAAAAAGTGCATTTTTATGGACATGCGCGACCCATGAGCTTTGAAGCTTCCATCAAGTTTTCGACAACGGACTCGTATTCTGGACTTCTACGCTTGCCAAGAAAATCAGTGACAACTGATTTGAATGCCTGCCAGGCATTCTTCTCAGTTGGAATCATTGCGTTTTCGAACTGAGTATCCTTGATCAAAGTTCGAATTTGAGGACCATCAAAAACCCCAGCATTAATTTAGCATCAGATATATGAGGAAATTTACTCTCGAGATATCGGAATGCTGAGCCCTCCTTATTCATTGATTTGATGAAATTTTTCATCAAGCCCAGCTTAATATGAAGTGGTGGGAGCAAAATTTTTGTTGGTGGTACAAGGGGCACTGAAACGACATTATGCGACCAGGTTCAAAATTCTCTCTGGATGCCCATTCACGCTGTGCATAGTGCTTCTCATCCGCTCGGCTATCCCATTTGCAGAGGAAACATGGGTATTTCGTGTATCCCCCTTGCATTCCCAATACAAATGCCACAATCTGAAAAAAAATAAAAATATTTAAAGAATTTAGAGAATTTGTTCTATCAGATAAAAAAATCTATGCATTGGACTGTATCACTTCTGTGGGGAAGTTAAGTGTTCTTATACGCTCTCAAATAACCTTTGGAAAAACAACATAGTCAATAGCAATAGTTTACTTATGATATTAGTATTACCTTCAAATCTCCACAGATCCTCCAGTTATGTTGGTCGTATACGAGAGCATCCAGTAAAATTTTCATGTTATCGTAGCTCTCAGTAAGTTGTAGGGAATGTGCTACAGGGACTGATGCAACCCTATTCCCAATGTGAGAAGTACTGCTTTCAAACTTCGTTTAGACGAGTCTATAAATAGCCTCCATTCTGATGCGTTATATGGCAGGCCCAAGGATTCGATTAGCCCCTCAACATTGCAGCAGTACACTAAGGAAGAGGTATTTTCGTGCACTGCAAAAAACTTGCGGAATTCTTCCTCTCGTTTCCTATACCAGGAGAATGTTGTTCCCGGAGCCAGCAAGTTGTCCTCTCGAAGTCGTGAGCCCAAGATCTCGGCAGCTAATTTGGAAAGTCCTAAATCCCTGGTAAGATCATTAAGTTTGGCCTGGTTGAGAGGCCTCGGCTCATTTGAAGCGGTATTTTGAGGTATATACGACTGGGACTGGTCATTGGCATTGGTCATTGATTCATCATCAGAATCATCGAAGTCCAGGGTTTGAGGTGGGTCGGGTATTGGAATTCCAGGACCATGGGGTACAGGTCTCATAGCAGAAGGAATGTCAGGGTATACAACAATGTGTTTATTCTTCTTGTTAACTCCTGAAAACAGAAACACAGAAACATGGATATAAAACTTGCATATGAAATAGAAGAAGCATTCAGACAGTGGCGGCTCGTGAGGGAAGGCTGCGGTCTGTAAGATATGAAATAGGTCGATGGAGTCTGTATATTTTCTTTCTTTTTCATTCATATTGTCCCTTCGGGGACAATATGAATGAAAAAGAAAGAAAATATACAATCATTGTATATGTAAATGTAACTTGTATAACAATATGTATGTGTAAATGTATTTTCTATAACAATATGTATATGTAAATGTATGATTACCATTATGGTGAATATTATGCTATATATGGTGAATATTACATTATGGTGAATATTATGTCAAGTTTCATACGAGGATTTCAAAATATTTAAGGAAAATAAATTTATAAGCCCACCTTGGAGGTTTGTCATGCAGAAATAGCAATCTGTCACGTGATCCTTTCCTTCTCTCCAAATCATGGGAATTCCAAAAGGCAAAGATTTCGCTCTGCCTTTGCTCCATCTTCTCAAATTTTCAATGCACGTCTTGCAGCACATATGAGGGGCGAAATTTTTGTCCTGGTCCCCTAGCTTAATTCCAAAGTATGCTCTCTACATTGTCTTCACAAATTTAGTGATTTGGGACTGGTTATTTGGCATGGTAACCGTCCCACATATGTAGCAGAATCTATTGGGATCATTTTTACATGCTCTATTCATTATGAAATATTTTATCTATATGCCTGAAAAATAAAGAAAGATATTATACAAGTGAAACAAGTGATGATAGATGTTACTGTTCCAATTCCGCTTTGACAAAATCACGAAAAATTCTATTTTACTTATGAGGCCATAGCCGGATAACCTGAGCTGATTGAGAAAAACGGATTGCAGATTCGAAATCAGCAGGAAACACTCTATAAGAATCACTTACAAAACCCTTGACAGCAAAGTTGATGCATACCAGTGTTATTGATGGACTTCATGTATGCTCGATTGGAGCCTTGAAGGAACAGCGGGCCGCTGTGGCATGACTAGTGTTACTGACGAAGGCGCTGAGAGTGAGCTGTAACGACAAAAACGAGAGTGCCAAGTAAGAGCGACTTCAGAAAGAACCCACATTTTCAAAGGCCTTGGTGACGTCCTCAGGTGGGCATTTCCGGAAATACCACAATGTTTCCTCCTTCTCCCTCTGTTTTCCTCCTCTGTTTAACCAGCTGACCAAGGAACTAAGGAACACGAGTGGTGTAGCAGTGGGTATCTTCAAAAGAAGACTAGACGCCTAGCTCGGAACAATTCGGATGAACTGGGAGTACCTGGTTATGTGAAGTGGAGAGAGCAAGAAAGAAACTACTTCACCAGGCCAACTCAAGAGGAGGGGCAAGAAGCCTAATCTCCGTGAAATAAGGAATCATCGCACGAAACATGAAAGGTTGAAAGTTATATATATATATATATATATATATATATATATAAAATACAGCTTACCACTTTTAAATACAGAGCATATGAAGACTACTTTTAGAAGACTGAGACAATATCCGGTCTGAAGAGAATAATTATAGAGAACGGTAAGCAGTTGAGCGAGAATATCAATTCACGATTTATGCATTTTGTTTGGTATGAAATCTATGGCAGTTTTTTTAAGACTATTAATTGCTGTCTTTACGTCAACTGAGATTACTGGGAAGAAGGGGAAACTTGAGGGATATATTCTGCCACTGGCTACTCTACCCCAGAGAAAAGTTCGAGTTCGTTCCATATAGCCACTAAAGCAGTGACATGATTATCATTTTTAGAAGTTTCTGTGGAAAATCTTTCTCTTTTGGTGTTTGATTTAACGTTTTGTTAATTCATTTCCACGTCACTCTTGCATCACCCTTTCGTTCACGAAGTTTATTTCAGTAACATTGTTGTTTCCCCTTTTTAGTTCGCATCATTAATATTAATTCACATTGAATTTTCTTATCTTAAATTTCGTTGGTACCTGGCGTGACACTTTTTCATTTGTTTTTTAGTTCACCCGAAAGATAAAAATTGAGTTTAAAATCTGGAGATCTTGGGGGCATATTAAAAAAGTCCACGGTGCCCTATCCAGAGTCCATGTAATATGCTGCCTAAAAACGTCCAAATCTACTTGACCAAGTGGTTGATAAAAAATCGGCACAAATACATTATTAGTTTATACAACGGTGCTAGCTTGTGTTCGACTTGTGTGAGCACTGCGTAATTTTAGAGCTAATTTATATATTCCATTCTTCCCTGTAAAACTTTCTTGGTTACTTTTACAGGGTTAAGGCATTTTCTTCAATCCTTTCCTGTACCCGCCTCTAGCGGGTAGGAAACTGAGTGCGAGTGAGAGCCTTATGCTTTTCTATCCAGTTTTCTACTTTCGTTTTATGCAGGAAGGAAGAGCCAAGGTCAAATGCCCTTAAAAGCGCCTCTCCCATAGAAGAAGAGCCAAAATGAAGGTCCGGGGTTTTCGAGATGCCTAGGCACTCTGCGTTTGAAAGATGGGAGGTTATACACAGAAGGAAAGATGGAGTGAGGAAGATTGTTCCAGAGTTGACCGGTTGAGTAGATGAAAGACTGAAAATACCGATTAACTCTTCCATTAGATAGTTGGACAGAAAAGGAATGAGAAAGTGTAGAAAGTCTGGTACTGCGTGCTCTCCTTAAAGGAGGAGGCATGCAGTTAGAGAGTTCAGAAGAGCAATGTCCGTTATGAGAGCGATAGTAAAGAGAGTGAGGCAACACTGCGGCGAAGAGAGAGAGATTGAAGACAATCAGTAAGAGGTGGGGAATTGATGAGACGAAAAGCCTTTGATTCCAACTGGTCAAGTACGGTTGTATGGGTTGAACCACCCCACACATGAGAAGCATACTTCATACAGGAGCGAACAAGACCCCTGTACAGAGACAGTAACAGTGGGGGTGAAGAAACCATGGAGGCGGTACAGCACACCTAACCTCTTTGAAGCTGTTTAAGGAGAGTATATGTGATCTTTCCAGGAAAGTTCACGAGAAGAGGAAACGCCAAGACTGTTAAGAGAAGTAGAAGGATGCAGTTGTGTGTTGTTGAAGGTAAGGGGATAGTCGTTTGGAAGATTGTGATGAGTAGACAGATGGAGGAACTGAGTTTCTGAGGCATTGAAAGCCACAATCAGAGATAGAAGAAAGATCAGAGGTCAGGTGATCCATAGTCGAACTACGCGAATCATGGAGTGACTGTTAAGAGGAACGCTTTGGGAAGCGGGTGAAGTGAAGAGTGAAAACATCGGCATAGAAGTGAATAGGACAGGAAGTGCGAATTAAAGGATCATTAATAAATAAGAGGAAAGGAGTGGGTGACAGAACAGAACCCTGAGGAACACCACTGTTAATAGTTTTAGGAGAAGAACAATGGCCATTCACAACTGCAGCTATAGATCGGCCAGAAAGGAAAAGAGATGAAAGCACAGATAGAAGGATAGAAACAGAAGATAGAAACAGAAGGAGGGCAGTTTCCAAATTAAAGATTTGTGCCACTGTATCAAAGGATTTTGATATGTCAAGGGCAATAGCAAAAGTTTCACCGAAATCCCGAAATGAGGATGACTAAGAGTCAGAGAGATATGCAAGAAGTTCGCCAGTAGAGCGTCCCTTGCGGAATCCAAACTGACGATCTGAAAGAAGATTGTGAGAAGAAAGGTGTTTAAGAATCTTCCTATTAAGGATAGATTCAAAAACTTTGGAAAGGCAAGAAATCAAAGCAGTTAGACGGTAGCTGGAGGGTTGAGAGCGGTCACCCTTCTTTGGGACAGGCTGAATGAAAGTGAACTTCCAGCAGGAAGGAAAAGTACCAGATGAGAGACAAAGACGAACGAGTTTGCCTCGGCAGTGTGTCACCACTGAAGCACAGTTCTTAAGAACAACAGAAGGAACACCATGAGGACCATACGCCTTCCTAGAGTTGAGCCGAGACAGGGCAGAAAAAACATCTTTAGAAGAGATTCTAATTTCTGACATAATAAAATCAGAAGGAAGAGGAGATGGAGGAACAGCACCGGAATCGTCCAGGGTTGAATTGTAAGCGAAAGTTTGAGCGAAGAGTTCAGCTTTGTCAGGAGAAGAGACGGCAACTGTGCCGTCGGAATGGAAAAGATGAGCGAAAGAGGAGGAAGTAAAGTTGTAGAAGAGATTCTTAGCTAGATGCCAGAAAGAGCGAGAAGAATTAGAAGTTGATAGATTTTCACATTTTTGTCTGATGAAGGAATTTTTTGTGTGTTGAACAGATTTTGCACGATTGCGGGCAGAAATATAAGCTGAGTGAGAGTCAGGAGTTGGATGGCGACGGTACCTTCTGAAAGACACCTCTCTCTTGCGGATAGAATTAATAGAACAAGTAAAGTTAAACCAAGATTTTTTTGCATTAGTTGTAGGAACAGAATATGGAATGTACGCCTGCATCCCGGACAGAATCACCTCTGTGATGCGCTCAGCACAACCAGAAGGGTTCCGGTCACGGAAGCAGTAATCATTACATGGGAAATCACAAAAGTATTACTTAAAGCCCTCAAATCAGCGGCGCCAAATTGCCAAAGGTGCCTGCTCTTGGGAGGATCAGTAGTATGACTGCAAAAGGGTAGAATGCAATTGCATGCAATGTTGATCAGTGTTGCAAAGGGGTAGGGGTTATTCAACAAGGGGGTGGGGTATCCCCCAATTTGCATGAATGGGGTGGGGGTAATGAGGGGAGGGGGTTATGCAACAAGGGTGGGTAACCCCCAGTTGCATGAAGGGGGAGCTTCGGAGGGAGCGGGAGGATTATCTCCTCGAAAGGGGATGACCCTAACCTAAGAAGGTAAACCGTAACCTAAGAGAGGAGGAAGAGAGAGCATCCTTTCGCCTGTACCTCCAGACGCATAATAAAGCTCGTGGTCTTTGCACTTGACTTAGGTCTTAATCAGCCAGTTGTCTTCGAAGGCTTAATCTGGCTTAGAAGGCGTAAATGGCTTGTTAAGGTGTATGTGTATATTATTAACTTTTGAGTTGCCAGATTGCGGCAATGTTTATATATATTCCCATCACCCCAGTTATTCCTTAATATAAATAAATATATATATACACACACCCAGGAAAACATTTATTAGATAATAAAACACGAGTACATCATTCTGTTATTTAGACGAATTATTGGGAATAATTTCATGACATATATAGAAAATAGATAACATTCAAAAATTAATATATACACATGAAAATAATAATAGTACAGGAGAAATCTATATGCACATATGTTCTACAGCGCTTAACTAAAATACTAAACTCGCACGTGATCGAGTTTACAGTAACATCACTGTTGGTTTGCACTATGCAATAAATACGATTTTATATTATTTCACCGCTCAAGTTAAAGGGATGCCTATACTCGATGTAAAGGGCCTTCAATTCGTTGAAGACTATTTTTCTTCGGCCACTTTACATTCGGTTGGCAAGTTATCACTCTCTTTAAACAGTGACAGAATGCAATCAAAAACACGCACAAAGAGTGCATCATTAGCTACATCATCATTATTAAATTCAAATTTATAAACACTCCCTTCCAATCGAGGGTTTATTCTTACGAATCCGAGCTTTTCAACCGTGAACTCTTCTTCACAATGCATATCGACAGTTGAAATAATCTTCTAAGTCGTAGCGACAGCTGCTCATTATATAAAGAAATAGTTCTTCAGAGTGAACGGTGTAGGTGAGCTCAGCCCTGTACCGTTCAAGTCCTTTATACCAAAGTCCATGATATTTTGAAGATTCTAAATCTTTTAAATAAACATCCAGTTCCAGACCCTTCCCTCCATGTTCATTCCTACATTCGGTAAACCCGTCGAGCAGAGCGGTATATGCGTATTCAAGAACCGTGCCAAAATAAAGCATATCTGTAACACGTGCGTCTAATATAGGCTTTAGCTTGCGGAAACCGACGATTTCAAACATTCTGTCGAGGATGAACCGATTTCGCGTGGAGACAAGAACGTTATCAGATGATTTCTTCGACGTCAGTCGTATATCAATGCATGGCTAATCGCTATTCATACAGAACGTACAATGGCATATGATGGGGTATCAATAATCTGTTCTCTTTCTGTACCTAAGTAGCATGGCCGAAAAATGTTCGACTGCATATGCAATTGCAATGTTGATAAAATGAGTGACAGTGACAACCCCCCTTCCCCCCTTGTTGCAAGGTGCCACCCCCCCCAGGGTGCCAAAAAATGAAATGAAAAAAGGGGGAACCCCCAGCTGCCACAAGCTGTGGGAATGCACCTAACCTAAGAGAGAGAGACTTTGGGGGAGAAGGTGGAATGTCCTCACCCCCAAAAGGGTTTCCCTAGCTTGGGAAGAGGGGAGAGAGAGAGAGAGAGAGAGAGAGAGAGAGAGAGAGAGAGAGAGTTACAAGGAGCTACAAGGAAAAGAATTACCTCAAAAGGCCTTGCGGCACATACCGAGGAGGTACCAATGGCAACGGGTGCCATGGAAAATTTTCTATTCACTCAAATAGTGTGCAAGATTTGGTCTAACCTTTTCTTGAACTGATCCACAGAGGAACTGTTCACAATTTCTGAAGGTAACCTGTTCCACGTGTCAGATTTTATACGTAAAGTAATTCCCACACACACTAGTCCTAAACCGTTTCAAATCCAACTTCCAACCATTGTTGCGAGTTGGGTTATCATTTAAACTAAACATGCTTCTAAAATCGACATCGTTGAACCCGCGTAAGAGCTTGAAAACCTCGATCAGTTGACCGCGCAGCCTCCGAGTTTCCAGCGAAAACAAGTTCAGGGCGCGTAACCGTCGATTGTAGCCCATATGCCTAACGGAAGGGATTAGCTTTGTGGCCCTCGCCTGCACTCGCTCCAGCCTCTCAATATCTTTCCTGAGGGTGGGCGACCAGAACTGCACTGCATACTCCAGGTGCGGCCGAACCAGGGAATTGTACAGAGAGAGCACAATCTCCTTGTTCCGAAACTGAAATTGCCTCCTGATATAACCCAACAGCTTCTGGGCTTCCTTTTCAACCTCTACGCACTGTTTGGTAAACTTAAGGTCGCTGCTAATTAGCACACCCAAGTCCTTTTCCAAATCAGTCGCCTCGATATTACTCCCCAACATCGAGTAGTCCGACTTGGGATTGGCATAGCCAATGTGCATCACTTTGCATTTACCCAAGTTGAACGGCATTTGCCATTTTTCGAACCACTCTCCTATCCTACCTAGGTCCGCACGCAGTTGCTCGATCGCCTTCGGCGTCCCAACATTGGCCCCAAGCTTGGTGTCATCAGCGAATTTGGCGATCCGACTGACGATGCCACCTTCTATATCATTTATGTAAATGATAAACAACAGCGGCCCCAAAACAGAACCCTGAGGAACCCCACTAGTGACCGAGGCCCAATCCGAACTGGCTCCTTTAATTACAACCCTCTGCCGCCTATTCTTCAGCCAGTTTTCAGTCCACCTACTTACTTCCCCACCGATACCCAGCGCGCGCACTTTCGCTATTAGCCGGCGGTGAGGTACTTTATCAAAGGCTTTCTGAAAGTCGAGATAAAGTTTATCAATCGCACTACTCTTATTGTACTCACTCAACATGACGTGAAAAACTCGAGCAAGTTGGTGAGACACGACCTATGCCGTCTAAACCCATGTTGGGAGTCCCCAAGCAGCTTGTAGGAATCCAAATGGTCAACGATCCTATCCGCTATTATCCCCTCTAATAATTTACCTACAACTGAAGTGAGACTAATGGGACGATAGTTCCCTGGACTTTCGTGATCCCCTTTCTTAAAGATAGGGGTCACGTTCGCTTCCCTCCAGGCACCAGGCACTTGGCCCGTCTCCAACGATTTGTTGAAGACTGTAGCCAGGTGGGGAGCCACCTGGTCGCGCACCTCCCGCAACACTCTGGGGAGAAACTGGTCTGGCCCAGGAGCTTTAAACGCGCTCAGTTTGTCAGAGAGAGAGAGAGAGAGAGAGAGAGAGAGAGAGAGAGAGAGAGAGAGGTTCTTGCTGGCATGTCGCATCGCATAATGAAAGCTCTTTACAACTTCACTTGGCTTAGAAGTCGTAATCCGCCAGTTGGCTTAATCAGCCATTTGGTTTACAAAGCTTAATCTGGCTTAGAAGGCGTAAATGGCAGGTGTATGTGTGTATATATTACTAATTTTTGAGTTGCCAGATTGCGCTATTTATTTAATTAATGGAGATTATTCTTGACAGTTGGTTTAGAAATCCGTCAGTCGGCTTAGAAGGCATGACCAGCCATTTGGTATAGTGTATACATATACGTATATAGTTATTGATGGTAAATTGTTTATATATATTCCTTAATATAGTTTATAAATACACCCAGGAAAGCATTTATTGGATAATAAAACACATCATCATTCTATTTATTTAGAGGAGTTAAGGGAAATAATTTTCATGAAATGTATAGGAAATAAATATACATTCAAAAATAATATAAAGCAAAACTACACACATTAAACGATAGATATACATTCTTAAATAATAATATTAGTACAGGAGAAATCTATATACACATTTATATTAAATAATAAAATTTTAACAAAAATATAGGAAAAAAAAAAATGTATTTTAACAAATACAGGGTGTCCCAGAATTAACTATCTATTTCAATGAAATCGGACAAATTTTTTAAAAACACACTTTTATTTATGTTTATCATGTTTAATATGTGTTAAAAATGTATAAATTTCTAAATTTTTTTCATAATTTTATTTTCATAATTTTTTCATAGTTTTTCATAGTTTTATTTTCATTCTCTTTCAGAACCCTATTAATAATGAATACACAAGAACGCATCTTTGTTGTAACATCCCGTATCAAAGGAATGCAATGTAATGAAATCAGAGAAAAATTTACAAGAAGATTCCACAGAACCGGTCCTACAGACAAAGCGATTCGTGAACTTGTGAACAAATTTAAAAGAACTGGATCCGTACACGACGAGGTGGGAAGAGGACGCCCAAGGACAGCACGTAACAGTACCGAACAGGTACGACAATTGTTTGAGGATGAACCAACAACTTCGGTTAGGGAGGCCGGTCGAAGACTCAACATATCCAAGACAACAGTTCATAGAATCTTGCGTTCGACACTGATGAAAAAGGCTTATCACATTCAAGTACTGCATGCCCTAAATGAAGAGGATTATCCAAATCGAGCAGCAAGGTGTGCAGAAATTGTGGATCAAATCGAAAATGAAAGTTTATTGGATAACATCTTATTTAGTGATGAGGCGACTTTCGACACGTGTGGTAAAGTCAATCGACACAACTGTCGTATCTGGTCCAATGAAAGACCGTCTGAAGTCATAGAATGGCAAAGAGACTCTCCAAAAGTTAACGTGTGGCTTGGAATGACCAAATCCAAAATTTATGGCCCATTCTTCTTTGCGGAAGCAACTGTAACAGGTACCGTCTACCTTGATATGCTTCAGCAGTTTCTCGAACCACAGCTTCTTGATGATGGCATTCTGATAATGTTGTGTTTCAACAAGATGGAGCACCATGTCATTATGCTCTAATTGTTCGAGAATACTTCAACAGACGCCTTCCGAATCGGTGGATTGGACGTGGAGGACCTCGACCTTGGCCTCCGCGTTCTCCGGATTTGACACCCCTGGATTTCTTTGCATGGGGTTTCATAAAAACAAAGGTTTATCGCCAAAAGATCAATAGTTTAGCTGAACTTAAAGAACGCATCCAGTTGGCAGTGCGGGAGATAACACATGAAATGCTTCAAAATGTGTTTCGCAGCGCTGAGGATAGATTTGAAATTTGCAGAGATACAGACGGTGCACATGTTGAAACTTCTCAATAAAGTTTTGACTTATGATTTATAAATCTATTTGTTTTTGTATCATAATTTAGTAATAAATTTGTCCGATTTCATTGAAATAGATAGTTAATTCTGGGACACCCTGTATATAGAAATAAATATACATTCAAAATATTTCATAAGAAGTCTATACACACTTTAAACGCTATATATAAATATACATTCCAAAATGATAGTACAGGAGAAATCTATATACACATTTATGTTAAATAATAAAATTTTAACAAAAATAGAAAAAAAATTAATATATTTTAACAAAAATATTAAAAAAAAAATGTATTTTAACAAAAATATAGAAAAAATTAATATATAAACATCAAAATAGTACAGGAGAAATCTATATACACATTATGTTCTACTGCGCTTAACTAAAATACTAAACTCGCACGTGATTGACTCAACATTTACATCATTGTTGCTTTGTACTATGCAATAAATACGATTTAACATTATTTCACCACTGAAAGTGTGCGGGTGCCTATATTCAATGAAAAGGGCCTTCAATTCGTTCAATACTATTTTTGTGCCCACTTTACAATTGGTTGGCAAATTATCACTCTTTAAACACGGACAGAATGCAAGCAAAATCACGCATAAAGAGGGCGTCGTTCGCCACAACATCAATATTTAATTCAAGTTTATAAACACTCCTTTCCAATCGAGGGTTTATTCTTTCTAATCCGAGCTTTTCAACCGTGAACTCTTCTTCACAACGCATAGCGGCAGTTGAAATAATCTTCTAAGTCGTAACGACAGCTGGTCATTATATACCTAAAAAATTCTCCATGGTGAACGGTTTAGGTGAGCTCTGCCTTGTACCGCTCAAGTCCTTTGTACCAAAGTTCATGATATTTCGAAGAGTCTAAACCTTTTCAATAAACATCCAGCTCTAGACCATTCTCTCCATGTTCATTCCTACACTCGGTAAACCCGTCGAGCAAAGCGGTATATGCGTATTCAAAAACTGTATCAAAATAAAGTATATCCGTAACACGTGCGTCTAATATAGGCTTACGGAAAACGATGATTTCAAACATTCTGTCGAGGATGAAACGGTTTCGCGTGGGGACAAGAACGTTATTATCAGACGCATTCTTCCACATCGGTCGTATATCAATGCATGGCTGATCGCTATTTATATACAACGTACAAACAATGGCATATGAGGGGTATCACTAATCTGTTCTCTTCTTTTATAACGATTTTCGCTCCACTTCTCAACTATCACGATGACTATTCATCTCCTCAACATTTAAATAAACAACATTCCGTTTACCAGAGTTTGTTTGTCTACAAGTTGTTTCAAGTACATAGTTAACGGCGCCGGTTTTACGCCTGAACACAGGCAATGATTCGTCAAGGACACATTGTATACGGCATTCAGAATGCTGCTCAAAGGAAGCTCCATCGTATTCTATTGTGAGGAGTGCACCTCCGGTCGGTTCAAGCTTTGAGGTGACTATGAACAGCCGGTGCGCGATTTGGCTCGGAGACAGGTGTGGGAAACGAGTCACACGGGTGAGTCATACCAAGCGTTAATGTTTCGTGTACGGGTTTGTTCCAGCATGAGAGTCATGTGAATAATTGTACTCCATTATACTGGGCAATCAGAACTTTTCCGACACACGAGGTAATATCGGCTTTAATGTTTTATCACTCCCTAGAATGCGCACCAGACATTTTCATTCAGGGTGATTTTCACGAACTAAACACATTTTATTCACACTCCGGCGCTCTATTTGAGAGAAACATGTGCCCATATTTATCCTTTTTGCTTAGCTAGAGATACTCGTCTCTAAATTCTATTAAAAACTCTCACAGGCCTTTCCACAAACTCACTGCGAACCTCGTCATGATATATATGAATGTAGTGGTAAAAGTATTTCAGACTGTCCATTATGACAAGATTTCCATTTTCAGCCTCAGGATGAGTACACGGTATGATACAGCATGACATAATACCGCTTGTCATAGCACTCATCAACAAGACTCACTAACCATTCCCGTTGCTTCTCTTCTGCATGTGTTGTTTCTTTCACTTCACGGTATATGTACGCTTTTATACAGTTTAGTCCTACAACGTAGTCCATTACATCGTTTGTACAGCGAAATCCGGCAATGCTCTCGCCAGAATAGCCGTAGAGTATTTGAACCTCTTGTTCCTCAAACTTCGCACGGTTCAATGTAGCCTTAAAAGTCTCAAAGGAGGGAGGAATAGGGATTTTTTGAGTATTCATCACATCTTCCCACTTTACCGAATACAACTTTATAAACGTTGAGCACGCAATATGAAAGGTTGCCATCACTATTTTTCGCCTACCGAAGAATTCTTCAAATACATGTTTGAGACCCAGGGCTTGCAGCGGTCAACTGAGCACGCAGGGGTAGAGATATGCCCAGGTAGTAGCAGGAGTCACGTGATCCTTTGATTGATCTTACAGTGGGTGGGGCTTAGGGATTTTTCCTGTACACACACACACACACAAAGGAGAAAATGAAACCGTAATTGAAACATGATTTATTTAATAAACATATTCAAATACAGGTCTTCTTCTTCTGCAGCTTAATCCCATCTCTATATGGGGTCGCTATTCTTGATGAGTCTCCTCCATTCTCTTCTGTCACCGACCATGTCCTCGTTCAAATTTTTCTCCCGGATGTCTGCCGCCACGCAATCCCTCCACCTCGTCTTCGGTCTACCTCTTCTCCGTCCCGGCACCTCCATTTCCAGCACTCTACGTCCCACGTAATCCTCCTCTCTTCTCATCATGTGCCCGTAACTACTTTCACCGTTCCTCTAATACGTTCGTTTCTGATTCGATCCCTTCTAGTTACACCGCACATCCATCGCAACATTTTCATTTCAGCCACATCCATCTTTCTTTCACTAGTCTTCTTCATTGGCACCGTCTCCATTCCGTACAACATGGCTGGCCTAACCACTGTTTTGAAGACCTTCCCATTCAAATACACGTAATAATTGAAATAAAAATATCGTTAACAAGTATATATATATATATATATCAATACATTCAAGAGCTATGGTACCCAAAGGGTATCCTATTCCTCACTATTCCTCCCACTGTACCAAAGGGTACGGTATCGTAGGTGCTACGCACCTGGTAACGTTTCCTATTGGTGTTAGGGCACACCTTCGTATCCCTAAGTTCCTTCACACCCCCAGTTTCTCTGTCCTGAAATTTGGGTCCCTACAGTCAGTTGGAGTGGTTGGGCACCCTCATTTTCAAGCACACTAGCTCCTTCAACGAGTCAACGTTAACAACCCGTCGATTTGCCTGGTTAAGCGTGATTCCCTTAGCCTTCACGATATATTTCATCTCCTTCCCCACCCTCACCCGTACGTACCCCATAAGTTTTTGGACCTGTTGAGACAAAAGAGTCGGCGTATGCGATGTCACCATACTCATCCTTGATCTCGTCAGTCAACTCTCTGAGGAATTCCTACATAGGCAGCATGTATTCACCCTCCCTCGCTGTGAATAGCACACTATCTGTCTCGGCGTACAGAACCCTCCGCCCAAGAGAATGCAATAGACCCCAAAGTTTGATGCATGCGTATGCGGTAGTGAAGCTGGCTATAGGTATATTTGTAACACGCGATGTGTCTGTGGCCAAATCGGTAATGTTGTACTTTATTATGTACGTATTACCTACATTCACGATCTCCATGACCTCTTTATCGGGAGCGTTGGCATAATCCCCCACCTCGTTATAACTATGGGCTAGATGAACATTCCCCTTGCCTGTATTGTGTGCAAATTTTCCCCAAAGACTATGTAGACACAACTTTGCACGAAAGCGCTTGACCTGGTTCTTTACAATTTGGGAACGGTCAAGCTGTATCCCTTTACGGTCACGGTAACGCTGAATATAAGTCGATTTTTCATTTTCGGTATCAACTCCTCGAGGAAAACCCTGATGCTTCTACCTTATCCTTCAAAAAAGTGTTTATATATGGCGTGAAAAGGTTGGGTAGCTTCTGGAAACTCCACAGCTCATTTATCTTCAATATTCTGTAGCCATGGGGAACGGCTAGGGACATCTCAGGGCTTGTATATCCGCCTCTGATCTTCAGCTGGTTGGTTGTGTGATTACAAACCCCATTGTTCTCCTCTGCGCACTTCACGCACAGAGGAAACATGAGCTTGTTGTAAGGAATAGCTTTATTAAAAATGTTGTAGTAGCGTTCAAATTCTTTCCGCTCACTATCATTCATGTTGACATAGTTAAAGTAATGTTTGAGGGGAGGGAGGCCTACGTAATTTAAAGTGTCGCTCGTAAGGAATGTGTAAGGGAAATATCCTTTTGAAACTTCAGCGGCTCAGCCCATTACCTTGGGTAGCTTGGCTAATTTGCAAGGTGTGAATAATAAAGTGTCTTTAAACTGTACATTAACTCTTATTTGCATCTGTATAAGCTTGTTTCCTCTTTTCAGGGATCGCCTGTAAATATCTCAGATAACTCTTGTTCAAGTAGCTCCTTAAAAAAGGAACTGTGGGTCAAATTTTTGGACGTTATGGGCAAGAATATAAACAGTAATTTTTTCTAACTTGTCCGCTAACTTGACAATATAGGACACAAAGAGTTTCACGGGGTTGTCGTATGCAATAGTTTTAAAAACGTTTGTCCGTCTACCACATTTGTGACACTCATTACATTCAACCTCCGTGCAGTCATCGCAGATAGTCTGACTTACAAGTAGATGTGGGATAACCTCTTTGGTTTCAGCATCCGTATATGTTTCTATATCGTAGTACACAGTTATACAAGGTCTATTTTTTCGGCTTAGCAGCTTTCATATAGCATGCATGCTTTATACCATCCGCCTTATAATTCTCATGGCATGTAGAACAGTGAATTTCATCACATTTATGCGTGAATTTACCCCAATTATCCATCATGTGAAGCATACCCCATTTACAGATTTTCATTTTCCTGCAAGTGCCAATTGACTTGTAGAACTCAAAACAGTTATTATTGAAAAATGTACGTCTACACACATTACAATCTCTCTTCTGAGCTTCAACTACACGACTTTCACATTTGGAGCTTTTACACTGCTCACATAACATGTGGCAATCCTTGCAATATTTAACTATATCTTCCTCAAAGTCGAGACACCCCTTACACAAATCATGATGCCTTCCATATTCTCGACTTTTATCATAACTCGCGTAAAGGTCCCTTATATTACGGATGGGGAGATACGTTGTCCCTGAGAGCTCTAAAATAAGTAGGGGGTCTTGTAACGTCTCTCACACAGCTTTTAAAAACATACACAGTCCTACGACGATCATCCATTCCAAATACAACTATACGAACATTCATTTCCTGTTCTACCCTTCTCAGCTCTTCAGTACCCATATTACAGTTAAACTCAAGCTTGCAATCTGAAGCTAGTTTGCAAGCACGCTGCACAACCGTAGGCAACCAAATTTTTTGGGCCCCTGTATTTAGAACAGTAAACATATAAGCTAAGATTACTGCTATAAATACCCAGAATACTCGGTCAATATCTTTCGTGAAGTTGTCTATGTTGAAGGCTGTACTACTTTGAGAGGCCTGCATTATACGGGCCTAATATATATTCTATATCTACAGCGGTCAAGCGTTTGAATGATATTACTACCCAAAAATCATCTACATCCCCGTCATCTGACCCGAACCCGAAGGACAGCCTCGTCCTGACTTCACGTTCGTCGCGGTTTTGAAGGGCAAACGCCACAATACGCAACTACGGGTCGCAGACCGTGTTCAACACCATTGCTATACAGGTGACTACGTACCGACTTCTAGTCAGGGCTGCGGTGGGGGTTGTGGCCTGCACCAGTTCGAATGTTATACCATCCTCTACAGAACGATTAGCTGCTGTTACTGCTGTGGAGGATGTGCCCGGAATTGAACAGGAATACGGGGACGTATTTTCATTTGAGGAAAGAGCTAGAGCTAGTGTGGGGTTTGTGTCGTAAGCCGTAGAGGGTTGGGGCGCTATTACTGGGAGTCTAACAACCGGCGGTGCACTCCTGGCACGCTTTATACTTGACGTGGAAGGCGAATGATCATGCATTCTCTTTGAATTGTCGCGTGGGGGCGGTACAGATGTCGCGGGTGTGGGTTCGTTAGCGGGGATGGAGTCTGTGACCACAACTACACTCTCATCGTGATCGTCTGTAATATCGATGATGGGTACCTGATCCTGTACCTCGTCGACATTCACGGTTCTGTGGAAGAAGAGGAAGAACAAGACTATATAAGAAGCACTACTTAAATTTTTATTATATTTTGTAAACACTTAGGAGTGTGACGTGTTAAAGATGGATTCTGTAGAAAAATTCAGGATCACGAGCCCGTCCACGTGTATTATATCTGGCCCTACAGGATGTGGTAAAACTGTGTTCATGCTTCTCCAACAGGCCATTAGAAGCACTAACATTACCAAAGGATACGTGTCATGCTATGCAAAATTAATTGTATGATTTTTCTTTTTTATGCAACTTCCATGATGTATTGTAATCCTTACCGGTATTTAGTATTATTATTAGTACCTTACCTAATTATAAAAATTTCAACTTACCAAGTAATTCAATATTCTTTAAACTTAGAAAGCAATTAACTCAAGACAAGGATTAGATATTCTTTTGAATTTTTAAACAAAGTCTTATAGCGCCTATTTGGCCTAAATACCATAGTAAAATCTAGGTTAAACCGGAATAAAAACTAGCCTATAAGTACTTAATAACAGCTAATAAATAAAAATATGAAATTATCTTCTAACTTTTTGATCCTGAATTTATAATATAATACAGGGTGTACATAAAGTCAGGATCTATTTTTGTGAAGCACTTGGAAATTATATGGAATTCAATCATAAAATGATAAAGTGGTAACATTTATTAAATAATTAAGAGT
Organism: Bathynomus jamesi; assembly: GCA_023014485.1. Lineage (NCBI taxonomy): Eukaryota > Metazoa > Arthropoda > Malacostraca > Isopoda > Cirolanidae > Bathynomus > Bathynomus jamesi. The sequence continues at coordinate 1,048,754 of JAJOZX010000365.1, read as the reverse complement.
AGGATTCGACGTGACGCCCATCAGTATCCCTGCACAGCTCAAATCGTTCCGCAGCATTTCTAAACACATTCTGGAGAATTTGCGGGGTTATTTTATCTGCAGCAGTTCGTATACGTGTACGTAAGTTTTCAAGACTCGTAATCTTCGTCTGATAGACGTGCGATTTGATAAAGCCCCATGCAAAGAAATCTAAAGGGGTTAAATCTGGTGATCTCGCTGGCCAAGGTCTGTTGCTTCCGCGTCCGATCCAGCGATTTGGAAAACGTCCATTTAGATAATCCTGAACAATTTTGGCATAGTGACAAGGAGCACCATCATGTTGATAGACGACGGGGATAGGATTGTTAGTACCGTCGTCTATCAACATGATGGTGCTCCTTGTCACTATGCCAAAATTGTTCAGGATTATCTAAATGGACGTTTTCCAAATCGCTGGATCGGACGCGGAAGCAACAGACCTTGACCAGCGAGATCATCAGATTTAACCCCTTTAGATTTCTTTGCATGGGGCTTTATCGAGTCGCACGTCTATCAGACGAAGATTACGAGTCTTGAAAACTTACGTACACGTATACGAACTGCTGCAGATAAAATAACCCCGCAAATTCTCCAGAATGTGTTTAGAAATGCTGCGGAACGATTTGAGCTGTGCAGGGATACTGATGGGCGTCACGTCGAATCCTACTCTTAATTATTTAATAAATGTTACCACTTTATCATTTTATGATTGAATTCCATATAATTTCCAAGTGCTTCACAAAAATAGATCCTGACTTTATGTACACCCTGTATAAGGCTAGCATTTCTCCAACTTTTACAAGCTATTTTTTTTTCATTTTGCCCGAATGAAGAGCAAGTTTGCCTGGATTCAGGCCCACTCAGCCCCCCTAGCCCCCCCCCCCCCGGCTCGTACGCCTATGTCGACGAGTACCAAGATGATATTTTGTTCCACAAAGGTGTATGTGACGTTAATTCGTTAAAGGGAAATGAACATAGTCATTGTAATTGACGATCTCATGGTGGAAATGGATAAAACGTTTGCCGAAACATTTACAGTGTTCTCTTACCATTTTAACATAAGCGTGTTCTTCATCAATCAGAATCTATTTTTCAAAAATAGATACATGCGCGATGTGTCGTTAAATACACAGTATCTAGTCTTATTCGCGCAACGTAGAGATGTCACAAATTGGGGTATTAGCCAATCAAATGTTCCCGAATCAGCGTAAGGAGTTTTTGGAAGTTTATAAAGAAGCTACAAGTCGACGTTACGGATATTTGCTTTGTGACCTTCACCCGCGAAACACGTTTAGGGTGCTTCTAAGAACGAATATATTCCCAAACGAGCCTGAAACGGTGTATATTCCAGAAAGAAATACCATGAATTAATAAAAATCTATCATCGACTGCACCGGGCATTGCAACATGTTTTTTAAAAATATCGACTTGAACTTTTTAAAATGCATCTGTGAAATCTGTCTTAACAGAACATAATACGTACACTCGCTCGTAAAAGTCATACTGTGGGGAAGAAAAACGAATTATTGTACAAAGAGGGAGGTCATTAGGAATATACTCTGGGTTCAGGGTTGAAATTTTGGAAAAACAAAGTGACTAATATGTATTCCTATGTAGAAATTAATTCTAAGATGGGTTTATTATTTGCAACTTTTCCGTAAAATCTCATTTTCATGGTCAAAATCGCGATTTTCTGATTTGAAGGCTGCCTAACGCAGCCTCAGGGCACCCAAACCAAAGCGCGCAGCTGTTCTGCATATGATTTAGTCTAAAAGCTGCTTTTCTGACCTCATCCTTCCTTTCTTGCGTGTTTCAACAAGCAAGAAAAAAATGTTTAGATTTCACGTAAAACTTAAGAATTTTAAGTTTTTCTTCAAAGAATAGGCGCGGCTCACCAGCTCTACTCTGATCGAGTAGCGGGAGACTTGCCACCTCCACGTGTAGGTTTACACGCCTGTTCTTCCTGGATCCCTGAAAAGCGTGGCCTCATAAGATCTTATATTATGATCTTATGAGGACTTTCAGCTCTTATAAGCATTAACGATGGCTTCAGCCTCTTCATAAGCCACTCGAACCTGAAAAGCTCTTAAGTATGTCCTGCTTCGATCTGAACACTGGGAGCTTTTCTCGATGGTCTATCCTGGCTCTCACCCACCCATCTCTCCTCTCGTGACCGTACACAGCTTGGGAAGCAGTTGAGACTTCCTATACAGCTCTCTCGCAGGAGTGAGTATGAACGGAGAAAGCGTCCACTTTGAGTGGAGTTTTCCTGAGATTCTCGAGCTCAGTCAAGGTCATCTTGCAGGTGAAAATAGGCTAGTAAATATTCTCTGATTCCCAGTTGATCAGATCCTCAGGTGAAGTGGCTTGCAGATCGATTTTGGGATTTCTATGGGGCTTCACTGTCGTATCACCAAAGTCACTTCCTTCTCTGATCTTCTCTATCTGGCTCACAGCAAAAGCTCTCTGATGCTCATCCTCACTGCACAGGAATGAAGCCAGGATGTTCTCAGAATGTGCGTGGTAAGCTCCTCTTATCACTGCAGCAGAGATGATGTTCCTGACCTCGGTAGTCTGGTTCCTCAGCAGCCTCAGGCTTGAAAAACGTGTGCAGGACCAAATTTGAGGTGGTGCTTCACTTTGATGTCGTAGTACATTTTGAAGCAGAAGTTAAGGCAGAACTTCACGAGGACCTCGAGCCTCCTCAACACCTCCCCCTTCAGTCCGTGCTCCCTCATCCACAACACCAAGATGGCCTGTGCAGTAGTGAGCCACCTGGATTGGTTCAGAGGTCCGCATTTGAGACCAGCCAACTGTGGACTGAGACTTCCAGACTTGATGGCTTTGATCAGAAGATAGCAGTTGTGCTGGTGTGTGGAGAGAGATTTGACAATCTCTACTGGCAGCTCTATGATATCTTCAGTTCCTTCCACTTGTTTGAAGTTGAAGTTGACCTCAAGTTCATTCACTTTCTCAAGAAGTTTTCCAATAGGCCCACTGAAGCCTGACCGGGGAGTTACAGGGCCGTCCAGCTTGATGATTAAGTGCCTCAGGGGGGAGCTCGTTCACATGGAGCTGACAGATCATCCAGTGGCACTTGCGACCCAGCATCTTCTCCAATAGGGCTATGGCGCCTCCAGACCACCCCGTCTTGGTGTTTCAAATAGAGCGCCGGAGTGTTAATGTATGGAGAAAATGAATGAAGATGTATGGCTCCGATAAAACATTAAAGCCGTTATTACTTTATGTGTCGGAAAAATTATCTAAGCATCTCCCTAGCATAATGGATGCAAGTATTCACATGATTCTTTCATGTTGGAGCAAGCCCGTGCATGAATCACTACGCTTGGTATGACGTACCCATGTGACTCACCCCCCACTCCTCCCACCGAGCCAAGCCGCGCACCGGGTGCTCATAGTCACCTCAGAGCTTGACCCGACTGGACGTACACTCCTCACAATAGAAAGCGATGGAGTTTCCTTTGAGCAGCATCCACAATGCCATATACGATGTGTCCGTGCGAAGTCATTGTGTGTGTTTAGGCGTAAAACCGACGCTGTTAACTATGTACTTGAAACGACTTGTAGACAAACAAACTCTGGTAAACGGAATGTTATTTATTTAAGTGTTGAGGAGATGAATAGAATCTTCGTTATAGTTGAGAAGTGGGGCGAAGAACGTTATAAAATACCTCTAGGTGTAGACACAAGAAGAAAGCAGATTAATGATGCATCCTCATATGCCATTATTTGTACGTTGTGCATAAATAGCGACCAGCCATGCATTGATATACGGTTGATGTGGAAGAATGGAGCTGATAATAACGTCCTTGTCTCCACACGAAACCGTTTCACCCTCGACAGAATGTTTGAAATTGTCGGTTTCCGCAAGTTAATGCCTAAATTAGACGCACATGTTACCGATATGCTTTATTTTGACACGGTTCTTGAATACACATACACCACTCTGCTCGACGGGTTTACCGAGTGTAGGACTGAACAAGGCGAGAATGGTCTTGAGCTGGATGCGTATTTAAAAGGTATAGACTCTTTGAAATATCTTGAATTTTGGTACAAGGGACTTAAGCAGTACAGGGCTAACCCCACCTACACTGTTCACCCTGAAGACCTATTTCTTTATATAATGAGCAGCTGTCGGCACGATTTAGAAGATTATTTCAATTGTCGATATGCGTTGTGAAGAAGGGTTCACGGTTGAAAAGTTCGGATTGAAAAGAATAAACCCTTGTTTTGGAAGGAGTGTTCATAAACTTGAATTTAATAATGATATGGCAAAGGATGCCCTCTTTGTGCGTACTCTTGAATGTATTCTCTCCGTGTTCAAAGAGAGTTATAACTTGTCAACCAATTGTAAAGTGGGCACCAAAATAGTGTTAAACGAATTGAAAGCCCTTTACATTGAGTATAAACCCGCGTACTTTAAGTGGTGAAATAATGTTAAATCCCATTTATTACATAGTACAAAGCAACGAGGATGTAACTGTACAGTGTACACTCGATCACATGCGAGTTTAGTATTTTAATTAAGCGCAGTAGAACATAAAGCGCGGTATATATATATATATATATATATTACCTATGTATTAGAATTCTTCTACACTATTATTTTGAAGTTTATATATGTGTTTATTTGCTCGTACATACATTAAATGTATAATAGATTTCTCGTGTACTATTATTATTTTTTATGCTTATATATAAGTGTGTAGATGCGCGTACATATATTAAACGTGTATATAGATTTTTACTGTACTAATATTACTATTATTATGAATATATATATATATATATATATATATATATATATATATATATATATATATATATATATATATATCCTTCGTTTAAAGTTTATGCTGTATGGAATTCTTCTGAACTATTATTATTTTTGATTGTATATTTATTTCCAATATATTTCCGAATAAATGAAATTATTTCCATGTTAAATAATTCGACTAAATAAACAAAATTATATACTTGTGTTTTATTATTCAATAAACGATAGAAACATGTGTTTTCATTGGTGTGTGTGTGTGTATATATATATATATATATATATATATATATATATATATATATATTATTATATTATATATATATATATAATAATTTAGGGTGTCTCTTATTTTCGAAGTGTTGATTTTTTTAGGTTGCGCCCCCTCAACCAGTTCCATTGGTTGAAAAACATCACATATAAAATTTTTTTGGATTGAACAATTTTTAGAGGTCGCCCCCGCTTATTAAAGTTCATAAAATATAGCTATTATTTATGCAATTAATATTTGAAATTACTAGCAGTTGTCAAGTATACTAAACATATGTTTTTAATTAATTAATCATCATATTTATGATGATGAATTAAATGAATATATTAGAGATAATTGTCAAGTTTGTAGCTGAAAATATTGCTTGATAAGACAAGATCAACCTGTTTAAACATGTTTCATCAAGAATGCTCCAGATTATGTTGCAATTGTTTATTTGTCATCATTCAGTGTTCTGCTGTCATAAGTAAAAGGTGTGTAACTGTGTATCACTATACTTCTTTTTTGCTATTATCAGATAATAAACTATGTTATTTATATTTTTCACAATTATTTATACTGATTTTGTTATTAGTGTTTGAAAAAAATTTAATGAATTTAATGAAAAAATTAGAATTTATGCTCTTATACACATATTATGAAGTTTTAAACAATGTTGCTATTTGTCACAAAGAATTTAATTTAGTTCAATGGAAATTTTACCTGACATGTGTTTCATGATCTGTGTTTCTATCAGTGGCGTCACTAGAGGGGTGCGGGGGGTTTTTGTGCAGTGTTTGAGCAGAAATTTATTATTTTTTATAAAAATATCCCTGTAGTTAGTTATAACAACAAAAACATTTTTCGTAAGCCCAGCTTACATGTATCAATATACCTACAAGGCTAAAACTCTATGCTAATTTACTTTTTGAACCTTCTAATGCGCTCCGGTCAGAGCTGTCATTATTACCCAATTACAATGACGCTTCGAATCACGTGGTTTCGTCTGCACGCTCTACAAGCACGCGCTGTTGTTTTCGTTGCTGCTGGTGTTTTTATAGTCGCTGATTTTGTCAAATTTTCTGTTGTTTTAGCTACAATATTGTGGTAATTAGTATTTGTGAACCTATATCAATAACTTTTTTGAGAATGAAGTAGTAATTAAAGGAAAAGAAGGAGAAAAATAAAAAAAGGCTTCCGCTCAGTTGTTGCAGCCTCTGTCTTTATGATGTTGCAGCCTCAAATTTATGAGTATATTTCCATATGCATTTGTCTACAACTTCTACATTATTTGGGCCGTTATTGATTATGCAAACCTAATCCATTAATGTATCTCATGTAACGGTAAAGTTTAACGTTAAAATGAACATAATTTTGATGTAGTTCTTAAACGTTTTTACTTCGAATTCTATTGTTTTCTTACCGAATTTTCACTTTAACCACATGAAACTATGTAAATGTAAATACATTTAGGCTGTGCGTATGATATTGTAATTTAAAGGAGTAATTTTAATTTTGCTAGTTGTTTATGTCACTACTATTGCCATTACATTCAGTGATATACGGGAATTACGATTTACGAGTAACATTAGTACAAAAAACATTACTAAGGATTCTGTATGGTCTGGTACGGGAGGAGGTCCATGGGGGGTGGGTGACACCATGAGTTACCGCACTGGGTGACACCAACCCTAGTGACCACTGTTTCTATTTCCAATAAAATAGCAAAATATAAATTTCTACTACAAAAATATTTATTCCTTGTTTCTTAGATTAAAAAATAATAGGAATAATAATTGAGAAAAATACGTTAGATTTATAAAATAGACCAAATTAACTTTATGTCTACCAAATTTTTTTTTTTTTGTAATTTAAAAAAGTCAAAACAGTGATTTAGCCCTGCTCTACAAAACCATAACACTACATTAATATTTTGTTTTCTTATTTTGCAGATGAATACAAGAAGACCATTCTATTTGCTCGGATCTACAGTAGATGATATTAAAGGCTCAAAGCTGCCCCCATATAGGCAAGCTTTTGGTTATTTTATGCACCTCCACAGAGAGAAAAACATGACAATCCGCGATGCTCTGCGTCAATCTATTCGAGCCACAATAGTTATCTGGGATAAGGCCAATATTCCTACTCAGCAGGAACCTCGTGCCATGAAGAAGTTAGAGAATTTCTTTAACGAATGGACTTGCTTAAAGAAGCATGCTTCCAGAACAAGCCAGAGCCATAAAACCAAGGAGGCTGATTTTGTAGAGCGATTGGAAGATCTCTTTGACATCGCCCATGGAGACGCTGAGAAGCTGATCAAGAATCGTGAGGACTGGGAGTTCCTTCAACTGCAAAGACAAAAAGGTCGTCCTGGCTCAATCGGTGGTGTGGACACTGTACATCTTCACCGCACAAAAAATGCAGTCAAACGGTTGGAAGCTGAGGCAGAGAGAAAAAGAAAGTCAGAATCTTTGATGGAGGCGTCTACTAGTCAAGTTGTACTGGCTTCTTCCACATCTTCCAGCAACACTGATGAAAGTGAGAATGAGGAGGAGGAGCCCAAAGGAGCTTGTGCTTTACCAAAATCTAAGAAAAAACGAGGCATGAAAAACATCATGACTATTCAGATGTCTGCTGCCCTGGATCGTACACAAATTTCCTCTAGAAAGGCAACATTTATCCTCGCAGAGGCAGCTAAAAGCTTTGGTTTGGACGCTTCAGATTACAACATAAACCAACATTCTATCCATCGCCTTCGAAATAAGAACCGACTCGTCATGCTAAAGAACTTAAGGAGCATTTCCATGGAGAATGTTCTATGACAGTCCACTGGGATGGCAAGATGATGGAGGACCTCACCTCGCACAAGCACATTGATCGTCTCCCAGTACTTGTGTCAGGACCTGGTGTTGAACAGCTGCTTGGTGTCCCCAAAATCCCAAACTCAACTGGAGAAGCACAAGCTGAAGCCGTCTTTAACTGCCTGAATGAATGGGGAATTACAGAGAGAGTAAAAGCAATTTGTTTCGATACAACAGCTTCAAACATGGGTCAATATAGTGGAGCCTGTGCTCTCATCGAAGCAAAATTGGGACATGATGTTTTGTACTTGCCTTGTAGACACCATGTTTTAGATTTATTGTTGGGAGCTGCATTTGAAGCAACATTGGGATCTACATCAACTGGTCCAGAGATATTGATCTTTAAGCGTTTTCGTGACAATTGGACTTCTGTTGATCAAAGCCAGTTCCAAACAGGTGAGACAGACACGATTACTAAAGAAGCAATTATCCAGTCTAAAACTGAACTAATTCAGTTTGCTAGATCCCAGGCACCTATGCTACGGGATGACTATCAAGAACTTTTGGATCTGTCCATCATCTTTCTTGGAGGTGTCCCCAATAAAGGCATCAAGTTTCGTGCACCAGGTGCCATGCATCGAGCTCGCTAGATGTCCAAAGCGCTCTATTCTATCAAGATGTGGCTTTTTCGAAACCAGTTCAAGATGACTAAGACTGAAGAACGAGGAATTCGAGATCTTTCCCTTTTTTCTGTTCTCATCTATATGAAGGCTTGGACAACATCCTCACTCCCTATTGAAACCCCATTTAATGACTGGCTCCTTATGAGGTCATTGATTAATTATCCTAACAAAAAGATTTCTGATGCAACTAAAAAAAAGCTCTCTAAC